>JAKLNA010000049.1:0-51801 GCA_022813105.1 Cystobasidium onofrii | reverse complement strand
GGACTTGTAGCGATAGATTTTGATTCTTCTGTTGTATCTCGATCAATTCAAGCATATATAATCAGTACATTCTGTTTGTGCTCTGTCCTTTGATAGATGTCAGAAGAGGAAACATATATCTAAACAAAATTTATTGATTGCTGAGTGTAATTCTGAAGACAACGAGGAAGCTAAGTGACAAAGTCTGAAGG
This sequence comes from Cystobasidium onofrii, assembly GCA_022813105.1. NCBI lineage: Eukaryota > Fungi > Basidiomycota > Cystobasidiomycetes > Cystobasidiales > Cystobasidiaceae > Cystobasidium > Cystobasidium onofrii. The sequence goes on along the minus strand of JAKLNA010000049.1, from coordinate 51,610 downwards.
GCGGTCCCGTCCGCATTGCTTCCGGGACTTATCGACTGTCCTGCTCGGCCCGCCTCCAGAATGACTGGGCTCCAACAAGAATCTCCGGTGACAACCCCTACTTGGGGTGGAAAGACTGGTCCTGCTGTGAGATATAGAGTGGTTGACTTCAGTCAGTCCTGAAAGTTCCACTCCATACACTCGCTCGCCGATTACTTTGGCATAAACCTGCACGACAATGCCACTCTCGACCTTACCCTCGAAGACCTAGAGCTAGATAGTAAAGCTCCGTTCTATGCCCCTAGCAGTGAGAGCAAACCGTTATATTGCACACCCACCGATATTTTAGCAACCGGGCGTGTCGCAGAACTAGCCACGACACAACTAGACGTATTTAGCCATTCTCGTTCCACCACCGGAACAGCACCTTTTCACCTGACGTTTGATGCTTCTCTAGATACTTAAACCATACTGTCAGCTACTCAACTCACAATATCAGGCATAATGTCTTTCTAATATCTTTCTTATCCCCTGCTGGAGCACTGGTGGCATCGCTGCAGTATGGGGTTATAGCTAGCCGAGTGGCTCTCACGTTACCGACAGCTTCCAGGCCATTCGCAGCCAGTCTTACGAAAGTTGCGTAGACTGCGAGGGAGCCGAGAGCTACACCGTGATGGAGTGATTGAGCAAAATACCTCTACTACCAGAAAGGTGAGCCTTCTCGAATGCTTGCTTACCGGTGCGTGAGATTTTCCTTAGTTCTGGTGGCGGTTTGATCCAGGCTGAGCCCTCTTGGTCATGAAAGAATGGTATTGTTGCTTGATAGCATCACCCTTCACTTTCTATCCAATAGTCCAATATGTTGCCCGCTTCGCCTTCGCCTTTGTTCTTCGCTCGGCTCGGCTCGGCTCGATTCGACTCGACCTCCAGCACGAGCGAGAGCACGAGCACATCAGTCAACAACGCACGAAGCTCTCGTCAAGCATGCCTGCTCCCACCGTTTCGAAAGTCCAGCAAGACCTTCCACACCTCCAGTACGACAGCGGAATAATGGCCTCAAGCGCGAAAACCACTCATTTCGCACTCCTCGGCAGCTGTCTCGGGCGCTGTCGAGCGGCAGTTGAGGAAGCCAAATGTAAACGCCCACCCGCGATGCAAGGGGGAAAAGGTCAGCTACGCGCCAGTGCTGGCTGTGGATATAGCGACGTGGGTGCCGCGACGCTCCTCGTGCAAGAGAGCAAGGTCCAGCGACCTGCCGGCCGAGCTTCAGATTGCAGCAGCCTGAGCACGAGAGAGAGCAGAGAGGGCAAAGCGGCGCACCGTGGCGAAGCAGCACGACGCGCATACGCATCCCAGCTCCATTAGCCCAAGCGGGGCCACTGCCCTCCTGTACTATCCTTTGTCTCCCCACTCTCGACAAAAGACAGCTAGCAGGTCGGAGCGGGGCGCTTCTTTCAAGCTTCCAGCAATTTGCAGCCCAAACATGAGGAAGTGGAACAGGGTCTCGAGCTGCCTGTGCCTGAGTATTTCTCGCGCGCTTCCTCCTCGGACTCGCGCTAGGCTCTGATCCTGAGCCTGAAGCCGGCTATGCGAGCGGCATTTCGGGAGCTTCTTCTTTCGCAGGTTTCCAGGCAGCAAAACTCAGTAGAAAGAATATTGACGCCCATTGGTTGTCGGTGTACCTACAGTGCGTCATCACGCTGATGTCCCTGCGGCCAGCTAGTCAAGGAAGCACTGACCCATGCACTTATTCACTGTTCTGTGGCAAGAACTTTGGTGTGAAGGGTGCTAGGCGGAAAACACTCATGTTTTGCCATCAGAGCGAAAAGTTTCTGGGCGAATGAGGTCTGAGCCTTGTGTCTGTGCTGCTTGGATCTGCGCTAACGTTTTTGCCTAATATGTATGCTGGCCGGGGTCATGGGCAATGTAAACAGCCATGAAACCCCCGGAGAAGGCGAGACGATCCTGAGGGAAGGCGAAACCAACAAACAACTATCTGATGCGTTTGTTGCAATGGTTGGCAGCTTGCAAAATACACGGTTACGGTCTTTTCTACCAAGAAGTCGGACAGAGGAACTTCCAACATATACTATGACACAAACTGTATGTACAATTCCAATTTGCTGCTAGAACCCCGTGTATTGATCTTCTGATCGAGCTCAAACAGTATGCTACAGTGACGGAGGGATCAGGAGTGGAGAGACCAATTCCGCAGGCGTGTTCCCCTCAGAGAGGTAAGTGTGTGGCCACTGAAGATTGCGCGCTAAGCGAGGCGGGAAGGCAAAGGACTGACGCGGTCGGTTAGCGTGGTATTCGAGGTGGGCACGCTTCGTTATCAAGGATGACCGCGGTGCACCCTTTACCGCACTCGACACGCTTCAAGCAGGAGTATAACGAACTTTGAAGGTATTTTTAGATCTACTAAATCAATACGCGTTCTACAGAGCCTGTTTGCGCTATCCTCCATTATACCTATGGGATTTCGACTAGCACGCAAAGATTCACTTGGGAATCCATCGGATACCAACCTTGGCCAACACGGCACCGACCATAGCAACTGTGCAATTCATCGCTGGGGCCAAGTTTACTTCTTGTATTCCGCCGGAATACATCCTACCGCAGAGCCTGATATACCTCTAAAATGCCCACCAGGACTTCCCTGACAGTCGTCGCACTGCAATCAGCTGAGTAGTATACCTCATCGATTGACTGCTCGATCCACTAATACTTCTCGCTGCATGCTCCGCTCAACGGTTGCCAAGGTTTTTCTAATCATGCATCTAGCTGGCTCGTTCGCAGAGAACTTTCGAGTTATTGTACTTCCCTTGCATTGTACCAGCCATCCCTAAGTCGTCGTCCTTTCGTCAAGACATTTATTGTAGGCCACATCCACGAAGCCCAGCAAAGTCTTCGAAGAACCTGAAAGCTGAAGACCCCAGTCTCTAGTGCGAGCAACGCATCTCAAGATGCCTTCAGCAAGCTCGAAGTGCTTCGCAGACCATCAGTCACAGAAGGAGGATAGCTTATTGACGGCATAACATACGTCAGGTCTCGTCACGGTTACTAAGTATTGTACTGTAAGCATCCCATGAGTTCTCCAAAGAAAAGTGACTTCGCTTGCTAATTCTCGTCTTCTGTTGCGTTCTCTAGACTTGCTGACGGCCAAGGTCTTACTGGGATCTCGTTGGGTTTGCATTGTGTAAGATTGAACTTCTCTAAGATTCGTTTGATATATTGATGCTGAGTAATCCAAAATACCTTCATAGGTATATTACGATGTATCTCCATGCCTATCATATGATTCATTCAAATGTTGTGTCTTCAATGGAAAGCACCCGGTCAGGATAATCAATGAAGGCATCGATAGAGGCATTGATGGAGGCTATGTCCCCTGCTGCTATAGCTGGGTTGTCCACATGAATATAAAGCGTCATAATGACCTGATATTCATCGTCATTCCTGATATAGATGCAGCCGGTGAGAGTACTTTTGCTTTTCTGTGCTGAATCAAACTCCGATACTTCGTAATTTCCAGATGTGGATGCGCCAGGTGCTGATAACCTGTAAGAACGGGGACGCTACAGCATTGCAGTAGGTACTCTTTAGTTTAGTTGGCTACTGCATTGCTCTGCTAACACTACTCACCTGCAATAGGTATTTTTCAGCTCAGTTGGCTGAAGAACAACGTCTGCCGGCTGACAATGTGATCGGGTCTCTTCTGCTCTTACAGGTGAGTATCCTTTGTCTACCATAGCATTCAGCCGATGCATACGCTGACAGGCCGATCAGACCTTCATCTTATATCTTCCCCCACTGTAAGCCGATCTATACGGCTTTTTCCATCCATGTGCGTCTTGCGATAGCTGATAGACCCAAGTGTATTGTAGTTACCTTCATATTTGGGGTCGTAAGTGCTGTGGTGACTGTTGCCACAGTTGGCACGGTGTTTTCGACCTCTGCTAAAGTCACGTAATCTTACCTAGGTGTGGTTCCCCTTTGCTTTGTAGCCATATTCAAGCCTTCAATATCGTCTCATTGACGTCCGTACCATGTTCCTCTGAGCTTACCGGAGTATCAGAAGCATCTTCATCAGACCACTTCTGAACGGGCGTAGGTAACTTATAGCCTCTACAGCAGTATCGTCTTCACTCAAAGTCCGTGTGACTGCAAAGGAGCCATCCTTATGTATTGCCCAGTTAGGATAGGAAGTGCGATTTAGATTTACTAGCAGCATTTTGACAAGCTCAACTGTGCATATGGATCTTGTCAAAATAGGTTCGTTATGATAGCTGTGCAGAAAATAGTACGCCAGGCGGACTCCTACAGGCTGGCTGAACTGTGGCAAGTGGCACCGCACTAGTTGGCGGTCAAGCAAACAATGGCTGGCCCGGAGATGTAACACTCAAAGTTCTAACCTTTGCTCGACAGCAGATGCCTTGCTTTGCCTATCTTCCCCGGGGGACCATCCTTCGATACACATCATAAGCTTCACGTGCTAAATTTTAGCGCAAGCGGCTCCATTCATGATGAGGTGAGACGCTTTTCCGTTGACGGACAAGCAAAGGAATATGTCTACACTACGAACAATGGCGCTCGTAAGCTTTGCCATTGGCTGGCAATTAGGCTCGAATAGCTGGCGGTTTGCTGACACGGAGTCTCCTCTACAGCCGTGCCGCATGCATATGCTGTCCAGATTCGAGAAGTCCTCTCTCGGCCAAATGCCTCAATAGTCTGGGCGCGACATACTAATGGTACTACAGTAATATAGCGAATTGGCCAAAATAGGCCACTGGCTCTTCAGGATCTTGTGAATTTTTTTAGTTTTCTTTTTTATTTAATTTTTTAATTTGAAACTTAGCAATAAGAGTGCTGCTGATGTTCTTTTCCCAGCATCTCGTTGATCTCCTCTCCCACTTCGGCAGAGAGCGCATACCGGAACGAGTTGTGCACGCAAAAGGAGCAGGAGCTCATGGCACTTTCAGATGTACAAAGGCCGACGTGTGTCTCGCCGATTGCTTTGTTGAAGCTGGCCGTGAATGCCCTGTCACGGTCAGTTCCCAATAAGGTTGCTTGAGGCTCTAGCCTTATTACACAATTGCGTGAAGTGGGGCTGATTAGTGTTAAACCAGACTGTAGGAGGAGTCTGGCTCGCCAGACACGGCCAGGGATCCACGAGGCTTTGCAATCAAGCTCAAAACGAGTGAGGGAAACATGGATTGGGTTTTCAATACAGTGAGTCTGGGTCCAAGATCGTCAGTGTGAGCCAGATCTGATGAGTTCCCCAAACGAAAGCTCCTGTTTTCTGCTTGTACGTCTTCTCCGCTTCCAATCAGTACATGCAGTAGGTAGTGCTGAAGCTTGCAAATTTGCCCTACATATTTCAGGCGCGATCCTGCAAAGGTAAAGACCTGTCCTGGGTTTTGTGTTAATCTCTCACAAACCTTCTTGTGATATTAGTTCCCTCACTTTATACACACGCAAAAACGGGATCCTCAAACGCGTCTCGGTAGTGGCGAGGATTCGAGCAAGTTCTGACATTATCTCAGCAACAATCCAGAGTCGGTGCACCAGGTCATGTGGTTATTTGGAGACCGAGGTGTCCCCGATGGCTATCGCGAGCTGCAGGGATACTCGGGTCATACCTTCCACCTGCTATCTCAGCAAGGAGTCGAGTTCTTGACGCACGACGAGGCAACGGAGCTTGCAGTCTCGGCTCCGGACTATGCGATTAAAGATCTTTTCCAGCCAATTGATCGGGGCGGTTTTCCACGGTGGAAAGTCTGCGCGCAGAGTTTGTATACGTTCTTCGCAGTGGCAGGTAATTGGAACATGACTATCTGACGCTGTATTTTCCTCATCCAAATAGCCATGACGTCAGAGCAAGCCGGAAACGCGAACATCAATGTCTTGATTTGACGAAAATCTGGCCACATGCTGACTATCCGCTACGAGAGTTTGGTGAAGTCACTTTAAATCGCAATGTGCAGGATTATTTCGCCGAAGTAAAGCAGGTAGCGTTCAATCCTGCCCATTTAGTTCCCGGAATGGAGCCCTCGGTGGGTCCGTTACCGCAGAGAAGGCTGTTCTCCTATCCGGATACCCATCGGCATAGGTTGGAGGTAGGATAAAGTTTGGCAGTCTGGCAAGATGCGTGAGAACGCTGACCACCTTTTTTGAATGATGTGTAGCAAATTATCAACTTCTTCCTGTAAATCAACATCTGTCGGCAATAGAGACTGGCAATTTCCAGCGAGACGGCCAATTGGCATTCGACAATCCAGGTTCACGTCCAGATTATATCAGTTCCATTCCGCTCCCTCGGTTTAAGGAGAGTCCTGGGCCCCTGCACCCGATGCATGGTGACTTCTTCGGCAACGCCATAGCGTACCTAAGTCAGCTTCACCCGATAGAGTTCGAGCAGGTACGCGGCATGGAGGGTATAGGTGTTATACGGAAAGGCTATTTGGCTCATTTGTGTTCTTCGGTAGCCCCAAATGCTTTGGCAGAAGCTGTATGCGAATCAGCCAGGAGCAGAGCAGCGCATAAATTGAGAATACGGCTGATCACCTGAAGAATTGCCGCCACATGGACATACTTCAGAAACAACTCGCAATTTTCCATCAAGTCGATGCCGGCATAGCCCAGCGATTGAGTGTGGCCCTGAAAATGGCAGACTATCCCAAGGGAGTGCGTGGCTTGACCTTCAACGGTATTCGAAATGGTATTGATGGCGTTCACCTCGTGAATGTCAGCGAAAAGGGCTACTCGGATAGATAAGTCGGATGGGTCTCGTATGCTATTCCTTTTCGAAGCGATCACAGGCGTGCTCATAACGGTAATCGATGGCGCTTCTTCAGACACATGAACGGTCATCCAGCCGAGCGCAATGGTGGTGATGCCCTGGACTTAACCTAGATCGAGTACCGACGCTTCGTGAGAGACAGTGTACCCACGAAGCCTTTGCAGTTTGGACAGACCTGCAGTTCGTTCCAACAACGCTAGATGTAAGGGAAATGTCCCGTTCAGGCATCAGTAAAGACTATCTCTTAATGAATGGCAGTGGCAGCTGCAGATCGCGTATGTTGCATCTGGCTATGGTGCATCTGGACGAGGACAGGCCTAGCTAGCAGTGAGAACAGTGTAGTCTCGAGCAGCATCTTCATGCTATCAGTGTTCAGCGTCATACTGTTCTGTTAGCCTCCGATCTTTCGCCGAATCGCTTATCGTCTCTGCTCCATGTCCTGGTTAATCCTGCCGTTCTTTGCAACTGCTAATTAGACCCGACCAACGAACGTCTGATCTGCGCATGAAACGCCTATACTTGAGACTCACCGCGAACTGCAAAGGCGAAAAGCACCTCCCTCACGTATCGTCCATTCGTTCAGTGTGGTCTTGTTCAGCGGGGCGCGTCAGTAGTCAATTCGCATCGGCGCCGCAACTACTGCCGTATTCCACAACAAGCCTTGCGAGCCAGTCCGTATACCTCTCTACCTTGGACGGCCAACGAGACTCCAGAGCAGCGAGTAGGGACAAGCTACCCCGGTCGGTGCAGTGCGAGCGTCTACAACGCGTGTCTTCGCAGCTCGACGAGATCATCAGCAGCACGCCACAAAGTCACCAATAGAAGCAGGATGCCAACGACTCTCGAGCAACAGACAAGCCGGGCACTACAGCGAGCCGTCAAACACCTGGAACAGCTCCTCGAGCACGAAGCTGTACGGGCTGAAAGTGGACGCAAGTCCTCGAAGCCTGCGGGAGGAACTCGCAGTGCAGACGACAGACCACCGACACCAGATCACCGGCAGCAGCAGCAGCAGGCATCAACATCGGGATCCTCGTCACGTACACTATCATGCGAAGCTTGCCGAGTTGCCAGAACAAGATGTTTAAAGCTCAAGAAGCAACATGCTTGCTCGAGATGCGCCAACAATCAGCTTGACTGCACATTTGTGCCGTCTAAAAAGGTTGGAGCAAAACGCCACGGAACGAAGTGAGTCTTCCAATGGCCAACCAATGGGCTAAGCATTCTACTCTCCAGCCAGTCATAAGTCTGAGCTGAACAACAACGCCTGTCACGCTAGATCCGCGCGCCTTGCTGCTGAAGCCCTGGATGCAATCAAGGGTGTTCAAAGAATGAGATATGAAATGGATATGCTTTTGGTTTCGCAGGACCAATTGGGGTCTGGCTCGTCTCTTGTCAGTACAGGACGCGCCTCACCATTATGAGGATCCAGACAGCTGCTCATTCCTTAAAGTTCACAGAATAGGGAAGCCAAGGACGACAATGATGACGATTGGGACCACACAGTTGATGACATGGTATCTATCACCGGAGGAGAAGATGCACTCGACAATCCGCTCATGACGCTGGCGACTGTCATTGCGCCAGAGAACGGGGAGGAAGCAGATGCAAAGGGAGAGTATAAGTTCGACTACTTCTTCACCTTTCCGTCGGAGCCCGGCGCATTCGAAACTAGTCCGTTGCTATCCCCAGGACCAAGCCGGGTACCTTCTCCTACTGTGCTCAACACGGCGGAGGTAGGCAGCCAACCGGATCTTCGCTTGCACCGGAGAGATAATCTACACAATCCGGACCCACACACTCCTCCACCAATAGGCCCACCGGAACGTAGCGCTCGACATATGGCAAGCTTGCGCACTGAACACACGCTTCGCCTATATGGCGAGAAAAAGGGGAGGATCCAGCTTCAGCCGACCCTATCAATTGCTGTTTGCTAGACGCAGGACAAGTAGAGCATTTGATCAAATAGTACTTTGATCATCAGTCCAGATTCTACTGGCAGCTCCTTCCACAACTGCACACGGTCTCTTATCTTCGCGCCCGCAGTCCTCTCCTGCTCACCACGGTCTGCTATATCAATGCGTGCTACGATCAGGCGCATAAGCATCTTGCACACTACTTGAGAAAGCACATTTTCTCGCTGCTTGCTCTCGTCACTGAATGTGGACTTCGCGCTGTTCACATCATTTAAGCACTCTCCCTTTTGGTCGGCTAGATGGGCGCCTCGGACGATGGAGAAACTGAACTGGCTTGGAGGCTTTGTGGCCTGGCAGTGTAAGCAGCCATTTGCCTACCTAGACGCTTGATCGAGACTCGTTGACTCTGTTCTTACGGTCGTTTTAGGCGTATTGCGACTGAGATTCGGCTGGACCGGGTAGGCTTTACACCTTCAGCAAAGGATTGGACAGCCGGCGAGACTGCCTATCTCGAGCTTCTCAATCAGTGTCGGACCTGGCAACTACTTGTCGTTACCGTAGTGTCGTTGTCTATCTCGAGCGGCCGTACACGGGGCATACTTCTCGTTCAGACTCCGCCTGTCGTTATCTTAGACTGTGAAGATTCTCCATTGGCGGCGTACGACATGCGACTTCGGCTGGCTCAGATCGTGGACATTGCGTATAGATTACAAACAAGCAGGCGGGACGCTTTCAAGGAGCGCGACGCCTTCGTCAGTTCTTGGAAGGCGAGTTTGGCAGCGTGGTATGCTTGACATTCCTGTATGAGTGAGTTATCACGGTGACCAATACATATTGCTCAGGCTGAAGCATGCAATTAGGTAGGCATGTCCATCTGTCAGCCGAGCATGCCAGGATTCTACTCTACTGCCTGTCGCTCCGTCTAGGTGGGCCAAATTCGGAATTAGTTAGCCAGTGCCGCAAAAAGCATGTCTCGAATTCGTTGACAATGTAGCCGAAACGGACATTGAGGCAATTATCTACGTTCCCAACAGCTACACGCCGCATGTTGCGTAGGTGCCTCACCTTCGCCCTCTTCCTCTATGCAGCTATGAGCTGATGTACGTCGCTACCTCCCGCTCTTGCAGATACGTCACAACAGTCCTGTGCCAGATGACAGTAACAGAATCGCGCAAACTCAATTTAGAGTACATACAGGGCACACACAGTCGCTGCAAACGTATTGTCGACATCCTGAAGCGATGGCACAAGCACGGCTCTACGATCGCTCGCCTGCGGCTGCACACGCCACCAAACTGGGGTATCTGGCAAACCTTCTACAGAGATGCATACACGAATACAAGGATGTGAACGCCTCCTCAGGCGACCACTCAGAAGCTCAGATCGTGAACGTTGATCCGACCTTATTCTGGCAATCACAAACGAGTGTCTCCCCACCGAACAACACTGATGGTGGGTCGGCCATCTTGGATCCCGCAATGGACCGGACCAGGGCTTTGTACGGTGATGCTCCCTGGCCAGATATTACCGACTGGCTCTTGAATTTCGACGCATCCCTATCAGATATACCGTGGGCCGTTCTGGCAACTCCGCTAGACGCAGAGGCCAGTTCCTATCAGAATGCTTCAATACCTCCTGATGAATTTTCCTGGGCAAAGTATCTCTGATACACATCCACCTAATAGGCTTGCAGTGGTTATATATTTCTTTTACGAAGAGAGGTTCAATTGATGCTGTTTGCGTATGCAACATTCAGGCAGACCGAAGGCTGGCCTTACGAATCGGGTAAAGAGCGTTGATTAGTCGAATGACCACAGTTTGTGTGCAGTGGACAAAACTAGCCGTCCCTTTGCAAACCCGAAATTCGGCTCAACATCCGTGATCGATCTCCTGCGATCCTGTCATGCGAATGCACCATGAACGAGGTCAGGTCTGCCTCTGCTAGAGGCGCGCGAGCTACGGAAGAAGCGGCAGCGCCTGCTTCGACGATCCGAAGAAGATGCTAGCTTGGAGTTGTTTGAAGGGGAGAGAGACCAGGAACATCCGGTGGCTTGTGCCGGATGGTTCGCCGCGTTCAACGCGAGGTTGGAATTTGATAGACGTTGTGAAGGAGTAGATTGTGGTCTGTATCTGCACCAATTGAAATACATATAGTCAGTATATTCTGTTTGGAGTCCTGTTCAACACTGTTGTATACGCGCCGTGGCGGCAGCAAGCAGGGCCCGCGAGACTGTAAATGTCCCGAATGTGCATCAGGTATGTATGGGACACTGTCTTTCTCGCGCGGGTCTTCGCCTTGCTCCGTCACACTTAACGGGCTCCGAGACTTTCTTCTACAGCTGTAATATTTAGCGGGCGTTGCTGTGTGTTCCTCACTTGTTCTCATGCTGCTCCAGTCCGATCGCCTCAATTTCCGCGCCCTTAACTAGCACCAGCCGCATTGCGACTTGTGCGCGCCTTGCTATTGAGGTCCATATCCATGTGCGCGTCGTCGTTGTCAGTGCTGCCGCAGCTGGAAGGCAGCCCACCGAGATGCGCCCAGCTGCTCTTCTTTGCTCTTCCACTGATAGGCTTGGCTATCCAAGCGACAACCATGGTCCAAGCAATGATGCAACGTCCTTTCTTGAATTTATTGGATGGCGTTTTAGACGTGCTCATGCACCTGGCTGGTGATGCTTTCCTTTTGAGTGTGCAGTTCCGACTAAAGCCCTGCTGCCAGCACAGTCCCAGACACGGTGCAAGTTTGCTCATACAGAATACAAGCTATACAGCAGTCAAAGGTAGCAAATCGTGCTGACTTCCTTCAGATTTGGACAATGTTCGCTATTATCGTCCATGTATTATCATTTGTTTCTCCCATCTGCATTCATACAAGGCCGGGCATTTTGCTTCCCTAGAGCTGCAGTACCTACTGTCTGGGAACATACGGAGGTCATAGTTTGCCTATCTGAGCTATTGGAATTACGTGGTCGGTGGACACGATGCGTCGGAGGTGTCGGACGGGTGACTCCTACGGCTCATTCGAAGATTCTCCCCAGAGGGACTGTTCGCAATCAATGCTTTTTCTCCTTCATGAGATACTTGGATAGGGCGCCCAACGGGATCTTGACCGGCACCTGGGTGGATGCCAGGATCAACTGACAGCGACATACCGAGCCTTTCATGTATATACGAGCTGTGGCGGGTTCTATGCGCCTTTGGCAATAATAAAGCAGCCTTCTGGTCGTATCGCAGCAGCATTCAGCACTACACGTAGCAGTCTCAAAGGTTACTCAACATCGCTCTTTGCCAAAGGTATGGTAGTTTACCTCATATGCGGGGGACTTGTCACTCTCGTTTTGTAGGTTGTCCTGCGCTGTTACAGTTTTGGTGACCGTTACATATATAAACAGGCTAAATATGCAACTTTGGCACTCTGGTCGCATTGCTGCGTACGGTCGTCGTTCTTCATACAACTGGGAGGGGCATTCTCCGTCGGCACTTTCGGATTCGCCAGCTCTATCGATTAAAGGTACTGCTTATGAACAGTTGGTGTGACGAAAACGAAACCAAGGTAATTGGTGTCAAGCAAAATGAATTCTCTGCCGAATCTGCACGAGCATGCAAAGTCAAGAGTACCTGCTATCAACATGCAGACGCCGTCAAGCATACAAAAGGCTCCAACAGTAACGGTAGAAGATAGAAAGTTTGCTGTGTTCCGCAAGCATGTTAGAGACAGGCTTTTCTGGTTTTGAGTACACGTTGGCACTTACTCTGCCCGAACGACATGAAGCACATGGCGGGAAGTGTGAAGACCATAATGTAGCCAAAGATACCACTGCAGCTGAACGTAGTTAGCGGCGCTGTAACCAACGAAACAAACAGGCCTGCCGCCTAATCGCGATGAAAATCTATGTTGCCTTTGAAGGATAGTAAGACCCGTTGAAACTCTGCCCAGTGCCTTGGGCTGTGATCCCAGTCATAGCTCCCACGGTGTACGAGACTTCGGGGTGAGTAACCCCTGCAAGAAAGATTGATGCACTATGCTGTAGCAGGAACGCACGGAAATCTCGGCATGAAATCCCTCTCTTCATAGCTTTGAGGTTACATGTTAACAGAAAGAGGCGCTTCGTCTCGGCGAGCTGGCCGTGCGACTTTCCCACGGCAACTTTCTTAAGGTCGTTCTCGACATGGTGGCCGCTGGCACACGAATATTTCCTGTGATGCCTGTCGAGCTTGCATTTCTCCAGGATCAAACGAGCTCGCATATTCGAGGCTGGAACATTGCACTTCATGAACTATCCGGGATTGGGCCATTACTGGTCAATATCATATAATTGAGGAACTATCGCATACCGCAGCCGGCACTCAGACATGTTGCAAACTTAACTTGCAACAGGGCACCTCGTGCCTGAAACATGCGAGCATTCAGTGGTATTCGACATGCCAACTCGAAGCCACGAAGACGAGTATTGTTGCCAGTGTCGTTTCGCGCAGCTGAAAGAGCTGTTAGATACACAAGAACGGGCGGTAGAACTAGTGGCGGTATTTAGCTTTTGCTGCGTGTCCTAGATAGCGCGAAGGCTGATCCAGGGCTCTGATTGCTTAGAGCTGCAAAGGTGTCCAGCTGTGGGCCACAACGCGCTACTGAGAACACACGGGATGGCCCTTGACCTTATGGTCTACGGACTCTTATGAATCTAGATCAGTTATGCAAAGACAGCATGTTCTTTCTAGCTCATGCCCCTAAATTGCCATTCCATTGCAATGATGCATTGGCAAAGTCTCATCTAACACCCGTAAACTAAGTCACATGCCAACCACAGGGTTTGCGATAACAGTGCTAGGCTGAGCCTTGTTCAGCATACTCCATCGAAACGAGCTTGCCAGGATTCAGAATGTTTTTTGGGTCAATTTGTCGCTTGATCTGTCTCAGTGGGTCTATTGTGCCCAAGCCAAGCTCGTTGGCCAAGTAGGCCATCTTGCCATACCATACTCTATGCTCTCCAGTGCAGGTGGCCTCGATTCGCTCTGCTTGTTCGACCATATTGCGAACAGCGCTCTTGACCTTCTTGAACTTTTCAACATTCCGGAAGAGTAGGCTTCCGTGGAAATCCCTTTGGTAGAAACACGTGTCAGCCTTGTACCTAATAAGCAAACCTCAGGATCATCGTGTTTGTAAAACCTACTCTATCTCCTGCATGGCCAACAAGTGGACCGACTATGCCCAAGCTATCCAGATCATCTTTCGTTTCCTTGATGAGCGTTGGAAGCTTGCTCAGTAGAACGCACACATCCGTCGACCATGCCCCGGAGCCTGGCAAATAGCTCAACGCAGAGAACAAAGCGATCCTCCGTGCCTTCCAAAACTCGTCTCTTTCTTTGTCCGAAGTTGCAGTAATGAGCTTGGCGCGCCGGTTCCTCGACACAATCTCGCTCGTCCGTTGCATGTCAGGCTTGATCTGCTCAGGAGATGCTGCGAATTTGAAAAAAGGGAGGGTTCTTCTGCCCAGTGACGAGCATATTTATTCGTGGCTTCGGCCCTGTTGATGCCTTCATCATAACGCCATTGAGTAGTGCAATGCACTGCACGATGATGCCGTTCCGGACAACCTCAGCCACGGTGTCTGCTGCAGCCTCAATGTCCGGAAAGGAAGAAACAGCAACAGATGTTGGCAGCAGTGGGGCCAACTTCGAGTGGCTAGAGGCGGGACCCGGCATGGTCAGCATTTGATGCACGAGCTAAGAGTGACCCAACCATACCTTCAACGACGATACCCAGAGTCTCTTCGCTGCCGATGAATAGTCGCGTGAAGTCCGGACCAGCTGACGACTTTCGAGCTCGTGACCGTGTTTTTATGAGCTCTCCATTGGGCAGCACTACCTTGAGATTCAGAACGTTCTCGCGCATTGTCCCGTAGCGTACAGCTGATGACAATGTGCATGTAAGCTACATATACTTAGCAGCGTGTAACGATTTCCCCTGACCATTTGTGCCTGAGCAGCCTGTTGCTACCATGCCGCCTATTTCAGAGCTTGGGCCGGGCTGCATGTACAAGGCTTGGTGAGTAGACGTGAGAACAAAGGCACAGTGACGGTGCGTACATCGACCGGGGGAAAAAGCTTTTTCTCCTTAAGCTCATCATTGAGCTGCTCGTATGGCATGCCAGGTTGGACAAGAACGTCTAAGTCACGTTCATGAAGATCGATGATCTCGTCCATCTGCGCCCCGAAGTCTATCACGAAGCTCTGACCAGTCTTGAGGTCGTCGAGCGCGATTCGATTGTCTTGCTTGACACGCCATTCGTGAGAGGAAATTCTGGGCCGGCGAAGTGGCCTCCAACGCTCGCTTCGTCATACCAAGCAAGAAAGGTGAGCCTGGATTCGCCTTGCAATATACGAGCGGACAGGAAAGCGATAGCTTCCTAGTCACTTCCTCCGCTAAATGGTATTACCGGGATGGCGTATTTGTGGCATGTCTAAAAGGTGATAGCGATGTCAGCAATAATGTCAAAACAAGCCAGATTGTGCAAACAGCCAAGCATACCTTCATGATCGATATGACCTGAAAGCGCAAGGAGGTCTCAGCTTGCTAACTCTCTATACGTGAAGAGCTCTAAATCTGGCTCACGTCATCTGTGTGACGGGTTCACAGTCCTGCTCCTGATGGGTCCAGGTGGACGATCCGTGCATGGCATGATGAGATCTTGTCTGTCGGTCGACACGCAATCAAGCGGTATGAGGTTCCTGATTTCACTTAAAGCAGTGTCGAAGTTGGCTTGCGTTGGTGCCTTCGGTAAGGGCGGCCCATACGATAACTTAGGATCGATCTCGGGTGAAGCGTTGGCAGCCTGTGATGTGATAACATAGGTCTGTGCGAATAAACAAGATGCTTTTTCAGCGCTAGAACACGGACCTGCCGCCGGGTAGGAGCTGACATATAGCAAGGGTGCGCGAGCTGCCACTATCGCGCGAGCAGCATCCTACCTCATTCGCCCTCGTCAATGATGGGTAGAGGGAGAGCCGGTACATAACGTACAAGGGCGCTACTGAGCGTTGCGGCCATCAGTGCGGATGTGAAGCTCTACTTCTGCCGTGGCAGTTGGCTGCCAGATGTACCAGCATCGCTGCTCGAGGTGGTAGCATAGGGTTTTCCGGTTGCGGCAGTGGTGAAAGTGCGAGCCTCTCCATGTAGTTGACCGGTCCTACGAGCAACGACACGCGCCGATGGTAGGGAAAGCAAGCCAGTGCAGGTGGCTCTTAATCTGAGAGCGAGCACCATCTGAGCCATAATGAATGTCAGTGAGCTGGTCAAGTACGCAGGAAAGCATAAGAGCTGGATAGAAACAAGCAGAGATCGTCCGCGCTGATACCCATGTGCCTGGTGGAATATTCGTCACGTCGAAAGGGCCGGGCTCCGCACCTCGCACAACATTGTGTAGGCAAAAGGCACCGATCCGTCGAGTAGTGTCAGGCTTGCAGCAGTTCCATACAGGACCAGCGAAGCACCTAGATGTATGCTCAGCATCCGACAGCAGCTGGTGTGTCGACTTATTCGATGAGGCTCACCTCGAATGCAGTGTCGAAGGGAGAATGGTCACGTGCCGCAACGCGAGGTGGGAGGCTCGCGAAGAGAAGAATGGGGTGGCGGACTTTCGTTATGGCCAGATGTATGTATTGGGCTGTCACTGCTTGCTGAATCCGCTCCTTGCTGTATGCGCTATGAATAGGGGTCTAAAGTGCTATTGGCCGTGAAGGACACCCAGCGTGTAGCCCGCCCGACTGGAAGCCGATATACCGATCGCAAGTCGACCAAGTAAGTGGAAAATAGTAGAGTCCGCGACTGTGAAAAAGCTATGACTTCCAAGCTCAATCTACGCGAGAAGTGATTTTTCATCGTGCGAATTTGCAGTACTTGCCCCGGTCCTGCCGTATCTAGGAGCGCTGAAGGAAACAAGTTCAGCAAGTCGATTAGAGCCAAGTGTATCTAAAGCTGGCAAGGTGTAGATGAGAAGAGTGTCGAACTTGCGTCTACACACGCTGATAGTATCTCTTTAGCCGGTATAGCACTATAATAATACAGTATCACGCAGGAATATGTGAGTGGGTGTACACGCCTGTTGGCAAGGACCAGCCCTTTCCGTGGCCCAGTCTCCAAGCTGTGAACCGTCATCTTGGCATGAGCGCTAGCCTGTGAGCAGATTCGTACCTCGTATCGTTTGGATAGGCGTAAGGTCTGCAGCGGGTGGAAGTCTAGTGCTCCCTTCCTTTTTAACAGGAAGAGGCGCTTCTGCACGGAGGTGTTCGCACTTCGGATTTAACGCTACCCTCTGCACTTTGCTTTTGACTCTTTGCTTCGTAGGACGCCTACGTATGGGAGCACGATCTGAGGAGGAGTGGTTGATCATATTGACAGATCTAGTATCATACACAAGAAGATATGGTATATAGTAGAGCGGTCCGACCCGCATAAGTCCCTTAAAATTGAGTGGTATAGGGCCCAACAATTGGCGGTAGCTATGCGCACTCAAGTCTAGGCACACAAGTAGACATACTCTGCTAGACGGCGCACTGCGATCAATTCAGTTGTCGTCTCATCTCTTCAACGACAACGCCTCCACTGCGATTCCAGCGCTGCGCAGTGCCGCCATGTGCTAGCCCAAGGCCGCAAGGCAAGGCGAACAGAGACAATCGTCCTTGAATAGTAACTGTGACGTTGGCGGGTGCACTTCCTGCAAAAAAGGGATAGATAGAGAAAAGACTAGTGTGGTCGATGTACAGGAGTCACACATGATTATCAATATTTGGTTCTTGTATTGACACGCTAATTGCGATCCTTCACAATACATATGATAGAGTGAGGGTTTCTAAGCTATTGCGATATAGCCGTCTACGAGAAGATTGTTCAATAGACATCCTTGCCCATTATCAGGCTGACAGCTAGTAAATGCTCTGCTAACCAGACTTTCACAATCTCCGTTCCTAGCCCTACACAACGGACAATGCCATATTTCCCTGCAAAATCCAAGTCGGAAAAGGGCCAAATTAGGCTTTTCGGTTCAGAGACCTTGTACTGACTCCTATTGTCTAGCCAAATCTTTGAAACGGTCGAATACCGCGGAGAAGTCGGGGCCGCTCACGAAAACAGTTGCATAGCAAGCGTACGTATCCAAGCGGCCTCGTATGTTTCCGCCCTCGAGTAGTAGTACGTCGTTGATTATGCGCATCCCCGCGACATAAATGTCGTTCGTACTCCGGTACGTATCGAACTTCCATCTTTCTCCACGCGCTGGCCTGCTGCTAGTGAACCAGTCGGGCAGGGGAAGCGATGAAGTAGATGAATCAGATACATTGAATGTTTGACATTAAGAATAAGACGACCGTTCGAAACAGGACACAGGTTCTGGCAAGAGGCACAATGCTGCTTTCGGGGCGATAGACACTGTCATCCGCTGTCGCGCATTCAAGGGTAGACATTGCTGCGTCTGATGAGGTAGAGCAGATTCGTTGCTCCTGCGATAAACCTTCGTACTGCCTTGTGTGAGAAGGATGAGACAGCAGTTCGAGCCGGCACAAGAGGCACACCTCCAAACGCTCGCTGACGAACTATTGACTTGACAAGAACGCGGCTGTCTTCTAACATCTGCAAGCCCGTGTAGCTGTCGGGTAGAGAATCCCGAAATCCAGATTGTCCGTACCCGCGGGCATATTGTCCCTGCTGCTGCTGCTGCTGCTGCGATGTCTGAAAGTTTGAATATGCCTGAGGCCGATACTGACTCTGCTGCTGCTCTTGATGCGTAGCGGCATAGGAAAGCTCGGCGGTGGCATTCTGCCAGGGAATTTGCGAAGTATTCGTGGTATGCGGATGGTGAGAGATGGCATAGGCGGGCCTGGAGGGAGAAGCGGAACCGCTGGATACGCCAATCACTGGTCTTGTAGCAGTATCACTGGTCTTGTAGGGTATCAGCGCTACCGTTACTGTTGGCGCCGGGATGTGAAGTAGATTGTACTGCAGTATTAGATGTCGCGCCACACTCGGTATCGCTATAATTTAGGTACGGCGCAACGTTTGAAGCGGGGGGTGAGGTCGCATAATATTGGTGCCGGAAGTTCCGAAGGCGTTGCTGGAGCTGATCATAGGGAGTTAGTGGTGCAGACTGTTGCGGATGCATCGGTTGATCTACTTAAGGTTGCTCCGAGCCAGCTGCGAAAGAGGAAGTAGATTGCGGGGGGATATGCTGAGCTGGCTGCCAGCTGGAAGCCCGGGGACGGCCGGCTGCGCGAGGGTGATTCAGCGGTAGCCCACCATTGCTTTGAGGCATCGCGAGCATCAATGTGTTCTTGTCATGCTCGTAGTGATGCTGATGACTGCTGCCAGCATGAGCAGAGCACTGGAACCGTATGCGGGGAGAAGGTCGATCGGCACAGGCAGCCAGAGCGGGACGAGAAAAAGAAGATTGTGCCATCGCTGTCACTGCTGAAGGAGCAGTGCAGATGTGTCCATCCGGGTGGGTTGCTGTTAATGAGGATGATGTCCCCAGTTCATACGATGCTGCTGGGGCAAAGCAGGCGGCGGTATTGTTGCGAAGGCTTTGACCAGCAGAGGGCGGGCGAGTGAAGAAGAGTCGATCATGGGTCAGCACAGGCAGCAGCAGTGTCCTTCCATACTTCCCGCAGTGGTAGCTTGAAGGCGATGGCGGTGATGGGTAGAGTTGCGCTTGTTGCGACAGCGCAATTGTCCCCGCTGTAGCAACTGGCTTTTGCCTTTTCCTGCTGGCAGTAATGTGGCTAACGATGGTGGTGAGGTTGGTGGCGGAAAGGTAATGATAATATTATTATTGTTGTTCCTGCTAGATGCGACAGCCCATGCATTAAGCGAGGCCATAAAGCCTTCGACGGCTATGCCGGAGTGATACCAATACTCTGCTGCTGCCTCTGGATCTCGCTGTAGTAGCTCATCATCACTTCAAATTCTCCTACGCCGGTATCGCGCCTGCAACGGCAGCGGCACTACTGCTGGTCGCCCGCCAGGGGGCATCATCGCAGCTTGCAGAGTACCTCGGATTGCCCCCACAGCTGATGCCGATGCCGATGCCGCTACCGCTACACTGCCACTGTACTCCCAATACCTTGCTGTGCTCGTGGAGCCAGCTCTGGCTTCGCGTCCCGCTGTCGATACTTGTCGCCACATCTTCCCCGAAGCCTGAGCCTGTCGCTGGTGCTGCCGCTGCTGGCTGTGAGGAGAAGGTCGGCATGATATGGGCAAGATGTAGTAATATGAAAAACCCAAATATGGTCTAGGTTTGCCGTAACTCATCACAAGCATCCAAGACTTATGGTTCGCGTAACTTTACTTTTCCCAGCAAGTTTTCTCCGCAGCGTAATCCACTCTCCTATTGCCTACTACCGTACTCGGCTTCCACTCACCCCGCCAACTATGATGGCTTATACCAGTCCCCATACAGATTCACAGTTCCACGCAGATGGGTCTGCGAAAGCATCATGGATTTCTATCGGTACGGCGGCGTGCCCTTGTCAGAAAATGAACACCCTTGCTTAACTAAAGTTAAGCAAAAAGATGCGTTCGTATCGTCGGCATAGAGAACCCCCGTCCCTCGGTCATACTCTTGGCTGACTCACTCTTGCACCAATCTCCGCGTGACCATTTTAGGACAGAACATGATAGAACCCGAAATATGTGACAGTATTATAGCACCAAGGGTGAAGGCTTGTCAGGGTTCTAACCTGTTTTTCAGTATTTGAGCGTGTCAGGGTCATCATGATGCAGTCTTTATCTCGCCCTTGACTCTTATTCTCTGTCAAAATATCGACGCCCTTTCGCTCTGGGAGGAGCTCCTGTAAACGCTCGATCTGTCGCCTGTATAGCGCAACTACACCAATCTAATCTTTAGAAACTCCACATTTCTGCAAGGCTTCGCCGGCCTGCAGGCCATCCGAATCGGGTCAGTTGGATGAACGCAGTCCCCTGAAGCCAGCTACATGCTTGGTGCACTAGCTGAGCTTCTTTACGGTTTTGGACCAGTCTTTCGAGCCTTCTTGCCGGGCTGGCAGGGCATCGGTTTTGACGAAGACTATATGGCGGCTAAGGGAGGGGACGTGAGCACGTGGAGATTCTGCGTATTCTAAATCTCTTCATCCACTTGCGATCGATTATGTGGCGCGGACAGCAAATCTCGCGATCTTCAGACAGCCAGAGAGGAAAATTCTCCATGAACCGCTACGAGGCACAATCTTCGTGGCCTGATCCGCCAACTCAGGTGTTGCACAGGTTAGCGTGTATCATAGACCAAGCGATTGAGAATTGTCATAATATCGGCATCCATGCGGTAATGATGCCTGAAGTACACCATCAACTCCGGATGAGCTTAAGATAGTCGGCGGAATAAGCTGGTCTCCAGACGCTGTGTCCGCGCAATCGGATTTTGGCCTAGTATATCGTAAGTTCAGCGAGATGCATCGAAATTCAGGCCAGCTAAGCTGTTGGACGTGCAACTGGCGGGAGTTGCTTGTGACCTCCGACAAGGGCGGAGCGTTCGGCATACCGAAGCGGTTCGAGACCAAGTAGGAAGGGCAACCTGGTCGGCTTCATCCGCCATGCAACAGTCGAACTTGCGGCGGGCAAAGATCGGATGATCTATGCCCAGTGCAGTGGTATCAACACCTGGCGAACGAACAAGCGCTGTTCAAGTTGAGCAATACTTGTAGGCGTCTTTTGAGCTCCAAGCGTAAGATGAGCATGTGCAGGCACCACCTTTCATATTAGCGATCAGGGTGGATCATTCTTCTCACAAAGAGTTGACGAACACATACCTTGTTAACCTGACCAAGACGGAGGATATTTGAATAGAGGTCCTTGCTTGTCATCAAGATACTATCCACAGCAGCATGTGTAGAGCTTGTCAAGAGCCCACCTTTTCTCCAGGCAGTAAGAGCCGTGATAATCTGTGCGATATTGGCCGTCTTGTCTGTACCGAGCATCCCAAGAATGAGAGAATAATCTTGAGTTTTGAAAACTCCGCCGACTGCGCCAAGTTGACCCTCACTGAGGTTCGCAGAACTTCGTTCGTCTTCCGACACAGGCTTGTACTCGGGATCATTGTACCGAGGCCTTGGCAGATCTACTGCCAGAGCTCGTCTCCGGGCAATACCATTTGCATAGAAAGGGTGTGCCCGGTTCTCTCTGATACGACCCAGGCCAGCTTGCAATTCGTCCTTGTCTACACGGAATACTGCGTTTTGCGAAGCCGAAACACCGTCCGGTAACTCAGAGAGAGGATGGTCCAGGCCACTTCCACATAGTCTGCTTTAAGGCCAAGTATGTACCCCTGGCTAACGCAAGGACAGACGGCTCCATGCTGACCATGACCGGTTTCCAACATATCTGTCCCTAGTCTGTAGTCTGTCTGTGTTGACTCTCGCGGAGCCTGCGAGTACGGCACAACCTGTGTAGGCAAGTGTGCCATTGTTGCATTGGATCTTTTCATGCGATAAGTGTAGCGGTAGCTTAGCGTAGCGTTCAGGCGATAGCGTTCTGGCGAAAGGTACAATAGCCGATCATATTGGAGAATATCTCCAGGCTTTCCCGTTCCTGAGCTGACATTGTCCAGGTTTCTTTTCTGAAGCGTAGCCATTTCCTCTCTTCAAGGCTGATCAGTTTCTCCCAGGACTGGAACAAGTCATTTAGGGCGTCTGTAAAATGTCCGGCGCGGTCGTCGTAACTGTGTTGAAGCGAATCATCGTCAGATGCTATGCAGTTGATCTTGTTCACTGTAACTTTAGTATTATTGGCACTATGAGGTGAGTTTGATAGTAATTCAAGCCAATACCAATTTACAGCAGCGTGTAAGCAGTTAAGTTTAGGTTTAGGAGGTCATTTCAATATAGGGGTAGATGGATTGCCTCTTTACTTTGTACTGCTGACAACCCTTACAATGCCAACTTGTATTTCAGCTAGCTGAGAAAATGTACAACATACTATTCGATGTCTTTTTCCAGTCAGTTTTAATACCTTATTCTAGTGGTTGGTACATGAGGTGCTAGTGAAACACGAACTCGAGCTAGTTTCTTAAGTCCCTATATACACTAGTTGGTTCATTGATTATGGGTTATTAGCATTGCTAGTCATTATCTACGATGTTGTGAAATCAGATTTGCAAAATGATTTCATTCAGCAGACATTAGTTTAGAAAGCCAAAATTCCTACGATTAGCCATTTCCTAAGTCTTGCAACCAAAACACCATTAATTACCATTCCACGTGTCACGTGATCTCCTCGAGCTCATGTTAAAGCTCCATTAGCAGGATCTATTGTGCTAGCGGGATTAATCCTTAAATTAGGCGTATATGGTTCCTTACGAACTCTGGTTTCTCTATTGCCGGAAGTTACGGCATATTTCAGCCCTCTAGTACGAATATTGCTGTTATCGCATTAGTCTATAGTTTATTAACAACTTTACGACAAACAGACTTTAACTGTCTAGTTGCATAAACAAGTATTGCTCACATGAGTTTTCCTTGTAGGTGGTATTACGTTATCAATCGCTCACAGGTTTGTGTCTCCTGCCCAGATCGCGTTACTGGGAGGGGCGCTTTATAATCGATTCCATACACGAATTATCCGGATCATCGAGGTGTGACTACATATATGCCTATCTTTGCAACATTCTTCTCTGTGGTATTGCTAATGCACTAAGATAAAGTCCCGGTCCACGGCCTCAGGTGACCCATCCCAATCGAGATGGGGCTTTCATTACCTAATACGGGATGCAGGGTTCACCTAGCTCTGCCCCACTGCGTGTGCGGTGACATGGCACCCAAGACCACCCCCCGCAACCAAGTCCATGCCTGGTAAGGGGTTTCTCACGAACAGTACAGCATCCATGCTATGCGACAACAGTAATAAGGCATAGGCTTCTAGATAGTTACAAAGCCATTTAAGTCACTCCATCCTTTGCCGACAAGCTCGGTGAAAGTACTCGATATATTCTAGACCTGCACCTCATGCGCCGGAGAGGCATCTCCGCAAGGCCAAAGTGCTATCGGGTGGTGATTTCAGCAACGAGACGCAAACCGCATATTGATCTGGGTAGAACCAGGTCGGAGTCTGTCTACGATGAGGATTCCGCACAAGTAACTGCAAGAATGTCGCTTGAGTCTTATCTGACAAGAGACATATTGCTGTTGCGCGGGTGAGCCACATGAGAGAGAGGCGGACTCGCTTAGGTCAGGCAAGACTTGGGCTCGTGAAGCATGGCACAGAGGGACAATCTAGGCAATCAGCACAATCAAACACCACGGTCTACACCTGCCTCACACGAGATAGACAGACAACACTAGCAACAGCCGTTTTGGCTCGCAGGGCAAGCAGCCCAGAAGCGTGGGGATGCCCACTGGGGGAGGGGGGGAGGCTCAACTACCCAAGTACAATTCTACCTTCATACGTGAGGAGGGCAACTGCTGCCGGACCCAAAACCATTCGTAGGTAAAAACACACGCATGTCTCCTTGTATGCAACCGGCCGCGCCCTGGTCTTCCGAAGCTCCGAGTCCGTTCCGACCACGCCAGCTATTTCAATTGCGGAAGGCATCCAGCCTCACAGTCTCGCGGCTCCTGTAGCCTAGTGCAACCACACCCGGTGTTATCACACGAATCCGATGCCTGGAATGGCCTTTGAGCCATTCCACCACCTTCTGGGTATCACCCCATTGTAGCAGTCCCGAACGCTACAACCGTAGACAACCAAGCATTCCAAAGTCAGGAAGCATATCAAGCTCAAAGCCAATCGCGCATTGATTAGGGGGCGCAGCTAGCATATGAGCAGCATTATGCACGACCTGAACTTCAACAGGAAGGTTTACAGCTGCATATCCGTGCAGCCCCGCCTTACCAGCAATTACAGCCATAACAAGGATTGCAGACACAATGCTGACATCTAGCAGTCGGCTCAACACGCTAAATTACATATCTCTGTATCTGTGCTGTGTATGGACTAGAAGGTATGGATGTCGCTGCTAGCTCTTCCGGTCACTGTATGCGGTTTACCGTCCCCTTTCCGCCAGTGTTCATTAGCATTTAACAGATAATGTATAGCTTATCGACGCCTTTTGAGCGCATCGTGGCTGTCGGGTTGATCACCGAGGCCGAATGATCTCTCAAGACACGGACAACTTGCTAAACCTGCAGATCCAAGTGCCTCTTAAAGTCCCTTAATTTGCAGGTTTAGCACGACCAAGACAATAGTCAGGGAGACCCACTGCGAATCATGCATACTTGGCAGATGAATCGCGCCAGCGTTCGAAAGGAAAGCTCGAAAGAGCTCCAAAGCCGCTAAAGCTTATTCCATTTGGACCTTGAAGGCCCATTGAGGTTGCCAGCTAAGCAGGGATACGAGTATCGGGTCAGCTTTTAGCGACTACGGCTATTCATCTTGACAGAAGCGTCGAGCTTGGCATGTCCGCTGCTGGGTCCGCGTGCTCCCGAGCATCACAAGCAATGAGTAAGTATAGCCGGCTATTGAGGATGCGAGAATTCCTTTTCGGCCAGGCTATCAACCACATCACCACGGCAGGCTATTCCCTGACCACAGAAGACCTGGTCTTCCGAATCCCGGAGTACTATCTCCTTTCTCGCCAACGACGCAACTGCGAGATACTGTGAATATACGTGCATCTGAAGGGCAAACGACCCTTCCAACGCGCGTACCATCAACACCTGTGCCTACTGTCGAAACTCGTAACAGTGATCAGAGTACGCTCACCGACGTGCACGCCCGAGGAGTCATGCACCAGTCAACACAGATCGTAAAGGAGACCCTTGAGCGAGGCAACGATGCCCATCTAGTGGAGTGGTACTGTGAAGATGATGCGGAAATCTAAAGTAAGTGTTTCCTACCCTTCGCATGTGCGAGTCACATCGCAAACGACTCGGTTCTCTCGCTGTGGAAGCTGGAACAACCGCGAAAGATCCTAGTTATTACCCTCCTGCAGCTTCTTACTTTCTCCGTCTATAGCGGCCTAGCCAACTACACTTCCTGTATTCCGAGCAAACGTGAAGAGATTGTTGTCGGCATGATGATGCAGGCTACCCTCGGACTATCACTCTACATTCTAGGGTATAGTATAGGAATGAGGTTCATAAAGTTGCAGTGTCAGGCAGCCAGCTAACAGACCTTCACTTATTCCCACCCCAAGGTCGTCAAACCCCGCTCCAAGTATGTTTACCCTCTTCATCTTCGCCGTACTACAGATGCCAACGGCCCTGGGCCCGGCCTACTCTACTCCGCTTGCGATATAGTTCCTGGCCCGCTTCGCCGGCTCTCTGCTCTCGGTACGTAACATTGGCGGCGCAAGTCTGTTCGAAGGCTTCAGGCCAATGCGGTTTCGTATGCTCTCAGTCTCTGAGCAGGGGGAGCGGTCGCTGGTCCAGTCTGTCAGTATATGGCGTCGTTGGAGGAGCTTATCTGATAATGTTTTCCAAAGGGGCGCCAGCCTGGTTCAAGCGCTTGCAGCGGGGCCACCAAGTCTGTTTGCTTGTGGATATGTTCGGGATAATCATGCTGCAGGCCGTTCCTGCAGTGTCAGTTACGAAGTTAGACAAGACAACCATCGGTAAGCTTGTCGAAATGCGAAATGTAGCCCAGCCAAGGAGGAGGTCAACTGTATAAAGATATAGGTTAATCATATGAGTGCCTTAAAGGCTAGTATCTCCAAGATAGACTAGCCAAAAAATTAGGCACTTCTGATCATTTTCTTGTAGATCGGTGTGCGTATCTGGACAGTCTAGTGAGGACTTGAGTACATGGTAAATATAGCTGTAACCTCTAGGTGAGTCTGCTAAGTTGTTGCCCCGCCCTGCCTAGCCTTTAGTCCCTAGACCTCGGACACAGTAGTGGCGACTCTTCTTTCCCTGAGGTGATCAAACTCACATGGGCATGGGACAAGAATGTCACATCGTACATACGGACGGTGGTTCAGCCTACTACGTGTGAAGGTTTCATTATCCGTGTGTACGTTTCATTACCCGTGTGCTTGAACATCGCCCAGAGGACTCTTTCTTTCCTTTTGCAAGGTTCCATTCCTCTACACAACCAGCAGTCACAGCCACACCATACTTGCAAAGGCACTGCTGTTATTTCATCGATTTCGATAACTATATCATTCTTATGACTTTTCGGCGCTCTCTTTTAGCGGTCGTGGTCGCGTTCTCTCGCAGGGGCGTTTGCGGCTAGACGATATATTCGCCCATCATAGAAAGGACGCAGGCTCGTGCAGAACTTTTTGCAACGCTACACCTCTTGTAGTGAAGGGACTCCGCGGGACTGAGTAAGCATATCCAGCTGTCATGCCTCCTTTGCTTCATTTTTTACTAAATGAAGCCGCGTGTCCATGCTTGTGCGCCTGAGTGTACGCACGTGGGACAGTT
Organism: Cystobasidium onofrii; assembly: GCA_022813105.1. NCBI lineage: Eukaryota > Fungi > Basidiomycota > Cystobasidiomycetes > Cystobasidiales > Cystobasidiaceae > Cystobasidium > Cystobasidium onofrii. The sequence continues at coordinate 24,493 of JAKLNA010000049.1, read as the reverse complement.
CACATTCACGACAGCCATGTGCGCATAGACTGTCCAATCTGTACTCTACAGGACAAAGGCGACAGTCACCCTACCCTGAGTTTGTTCAATCTAGCAAAGCTTCCAAGAGGACCCCTATACTGACCCACAGTGCCCCTGTCAGGACCAAAGGCTGTTGACGGTGATAGCAGAGAGACCTAAATATATAATCTGTATCTGTCTGACTTGTGCGAACAATCATTGACGAATACACTGTAACCGATTATAAGGCTGTCGCAAAGGCTTAACGGTCATGGCCAGATTTCATCTAGTCTATCTAAAAGATACTAGCCCTCAAAAGGCACTTAGGTAAGTAATCCGTACCTGTATACGACTGGCTTCCTCCTTGCATAAGTCAACATCCCTCACTTCTACAAGCTCACCAGTAGTTATCTTCTCTAACTTCGAAACGAACGCTGCCGGAACGGCCTGCAGAATTCTTATTCCGAAGATTCCCACAATCAAACAGAATTTATGGGCGCGCTGCATACACTTGGACCAGGCTGCGCGCCCCTCCAGAGAGGTAAGATGTCCCAGTCCCTCGTATGTCGCCAATTGAGGCAAGATGGTCGGATGTTTGCTTCGACCAGTGTTCGATTTTGTGTTGTGTAAGCCATTGACTGCGGTCTACAGCAAAGGTGGTTACTGACGGGCTCTCCATGCGGGGATACAGGCACCTTACCACTACTGCTTCCCTATAAGCTAGACCCACACCAGTATAGGCATTGTTGGTATATAGACTGAGGCTTCCGGCCTATTCCTCCAGCTGTTCCAAACGATACAATCGGTGAACGACTCGACGGATTGGATCGGTTTCGTTTGCTTGTGGGTCATGCGGCGAAAGTACGTTCGGATTCTCGACGGCAAAGATAGTTCCCATGCCGTCTCGCAGGTCGCCGGTGCAAGGCTGAAATCGTTGCATTGGACTAGAGTTTCAACAGCCGTGAGGAACCCCGCCAAGTATTGATTGCGTCGATTCCCTTCGAAGGTGCATGCACCTCGGATCCCTGGACTGTAGTAACTTTGATGAATTTCCCCTACGTTGCTCGCTTTGGGTGTGGTTTAGATCCAGGGGCTGATCCTGACTAGATTCCGATGCATCGCCTGGAGCCGGGAAGCAAATCTGCATGCCACCGTGAGCCAGTGGAGGAATTCCTTACATTTGTTATATCTACGTACTTTGTATGCCTGGTCCCCAATGTCTATCCATAGAGCTGGAACTTGCTGGATGGACAAAACGCCAGCCGCTTGTACACCCAAGCAGATAGACAGATAGACGTTTGCTGCGTTGTTTGCTCGAAGGTCGTCCGGTCCCACACTGGGCCAACATAACCAGCCGTCGATGCGATGAGATCCTGCAGAGCCGGATCGTCTTTGATAGCGTTCTCGGTTGGTTGGAGTACTACCGTTGAGTCGTACGTGAGCATCAGCTATTGGGACCTTGAAGCGTGATCACGGTCGGGTCCTAAACAAGTACTCACGTACAGAGCAGACCCTTAGCGCCCTCGTTTTAAAAGTCCTCTTAGCCTTCGTCTCTCAGAACGATGTTTGCGCTTTGATCCTCTCTTGTATGCCAAGGTGGCCTGAGCGGGCGGGCGAACCTGTATAACATGCTCGGTTCGAGCAGACGATGCTCTGCTGAAGAAGCCTGTTATCGCCCACGAGCGTCTACAAGGCAGAAGAGCGTAGGCTCTGGCACCGCTAAGCTTCATTAGCAAATATCCCTTTTGTACGTTTCGATCATGTGACTACCCGTGTTACCCTTTCTCGAGATGTATCACCTGCGTATGTAAGCTGCCGGTGCTATGCTCTCGTCCGCCAGTCGCTTACCGAGCCAAGGGGATTTCGCATCGTCACTAAAGATTGGTATGACGGCCGAATGTGCTGCCATAGCTGAATCAGCCGCCTTTTGCTGAAATTATGCTAGCATATTCTGTCAACCCTTCAATTTTACCCCTCCACATGCAGTCTTGCATAGACGCTCTCTATACCTGGCCTTGCTCGACGTGCCGCTGTCGCTTACGTGGGCACTCCGGCATCAGGCAAAATCCTGACCGGATCCCAGAGGATGCTCCAGATGGAAACAGCAATGTCCATTAATTTCTTGTTACCTGTCATCAAGAAAGGAGTAAGAAAGGAGTGCTTCGAGCGTGTTGCGTCTGATATAGCCGAACGAGCTTATATAATTTCTCGGTTTCGAGTTGCGTGTTGCTGAAGGTGAACACATCCGTGCAGCATTTGACCCGGCTAGCAGCGCAGGAGATAGTCATTACACTGAACTCTCATTGAATTACCAACGGTCGGCAACGTTGAGCATACAATTTGACAAATCAGTACCAGTACGCAGCCTCCACATGACCGCCGCCTCCTCTCGATTTCAGTTAAGCGAGAAAGAGAAGGTTTTTTAGATGTCCGCGTTTCATCAACAGGTTCCTACGGACTTCTAAACCTCAACAACAACTCATACTGATTGTCTCGCAAGGCTGAAATCGCTTGCTATCCATCCAAATTTGATCATTTGATCTTCAAGTAGTCGTCCGCGCAGTTAGCCAATTGCAGTATATAGAAAAGCATAGCGGAGTTTGCAACCATCGGCTGCCTCGGTTGCTTAGCTCGCCTCATTCCCTCGCCGAATACAGGGCTGGGGACACCAGAATTAGGGTCGCAAGAAGCCGTCGTAGGCAGAATCATCAGGTTTCCCTCATTCTTTCAATCCGCGAGCTGAAGGGAATGCACCATCAAATTTGTGAAGAGCTGGAAGACGTTCTTGCCCGGGAGAAGCGGTCACATACACGCTGCCGCCAAAGTCTGCAATGAACAAAAGATTCAGGAGAAGCCAAGCAAGTCCTACGAAAGTATCGGACTAAGTCGTCTGAAAAGGTTTTATCTGGCGTGCCCACGGAATTGCTCTTACATATGATAGACCTCTAGAATAGCATGTTTGCCGAAATACTCTGCTTCCCAATATTGTAGAACACCCGGTCGGCCATGGGTCTGAGCTTGCCGAATTGTTCGTGCATCTCCGTATAATAGTTGCTCATACACATTCAGGGGTAGAAGAACGCCTTCTGAGTTCAGGCTCTGGCGAGAGAGACTTGCGGAGTAGCCTGTATACTTGAGCGCACTCAGCCGAATGGCCTCAGTTAGAGTTCAGATGTAAGTCTACCGCTTAATAGCGGCTTCTTGATCCTCCCTCTGCTTCCTCAATGCCATTTCGGCATTTCTCAAACCTTCTCCCCCCTTTTGTAAATCCTGCTCAGCGGCATCTATCTGTTTGCGTTGCTCTTCCATCGCGCGTGTTTTCTCCTGGAGGTCCAGCTTAGCGCTACGTGCATGGCCAAACAATGGGGCATGAGCAAGCTTGCTCCAATTCCTGTTAAAAGTCTCTGCTTACCGGAGTGGAATATCGATAGCGAAGTTTACGAGATTGGCTATGCCGGGGAGAGCCAACAAGTCCGAAGTGCTAGGCCGGAGGTCGGGCTGGAAGGTGTAACTTAATACCCATAGCATGTCCTGCAGGAGTTTTATTCGACCTATGTCCGGTGGCAGTAATAAAGCTTGCGTCCGTCTGAAGCCTGGAGTGAATGCTTTGAGTTCTGACCGTTTGTTTCCAGAATCTTGTCTGACCTTAAAGGAAAGCTTTTGCGCACGCAGTCCTCGTCAGCTCTGAAAACAAGGAGCGTAGGGGGTTCACTTCGCGCACGTCAATGTACTAATCTCGAACAGCAGACAGCCGATTCCGTACTTGTCCAGCTTTTTATCTCCTCGCCTGATCTCCTGTGAATCATAGCTTTAGGAGGTGAGAACTGAAGTAGACTTTGCCAACCTACAGATAAGAGGTACCTAGGGGTCCGAAATATCGTGTTGTTGTGATGTTATCATAACTTTGGTAAGTGGCTCGTTTGCAGAATCATGTATCACAACCATTCGGAAAGCTAGCATACGTACGCCGACGATTGACGTTGCTTCTTGCATATGAGGACCTATCATTTTAGCCAAACCGAGGTCCGCTAGTTTGAACGGCTTGGTAGCTGAAAGGAGGACTGGACTCGTTTTCTTAGTCGCCTCGCTCGCTTTAAGACCCTCTCTACAGCCGCAAGAGAGCTCTACCTCTCCCTTTTCATCCACCATTCCAAGTCTGTACCCTATATGGCGCGTGTGGGGGTCGTCAACCTACACACATATCCCTCGTCAGCTTCGTCCAGGCAAATTTGCAGCCCATCGCCAAGTTGCCATCTTCGTTGGCTATCCAGCAGATCAGAAAGCTTGAAAGTTCATGGAACCAGATTCAAAGAAGTTCTTCACGGCAAGAGATGCCTGGTTCTTTGAAGCGGCCAGGTACGAATCACAGTCGACGAAGTCGAACCAGTGGGAATGTCCGACGACGAAGAGACCTCCCTGAGCTGTCATCGGATGACGATGAGACAGTGGCAGAATTACCCGAAGTTCGGACCCCTGGCTCCGGTCGCTCCGGGAGCAACATCCGGTGTTTACCGACAAAGACCTCGCTGATATCTGGAGCCTTTTCCGGTCTTATTGCAGCAGGAATCGTCGGTAATATGGATGGCTTACATGGCCTACGAGCCTGGCGCTGGTATGCTACGCCTGCAACGCTGAGGGCAGCTTGAACTGAACGCTTCACACCAGGCTTTTTTTCATTGAAGGGGTTGCTACGATTGGCCTGGCTCTCATATCTATACCCATCCTTCCGGATTTACCCAAGCAAACAAAATTATTGTCCCCGGCCGAAAAAGCTCTAACCGCATGGAGGCTGGTGAGCCAATCCGAGTTACGGTGTTTGGTGAAATGTAGCTGATAAGAAGACTCTGCTTGGGAACGTGAGGCTGGCGCTAGTGATCAGGATGCTGCGGCGGATCAGTCGAGATTCCAGTACCTCCTCAACGGCGACAAACGCGTATCTACTAACCTGCGTTGTGAGCGACGCGCTAATGCTAGCCCTCTCAATACCTTCGCCCTTCATTACCACCTCCACCTTTCTAGCCATTCCGGTCCGCGCTTCCATTAGAACCGCGGAGCAGCTGGAAGAGTTGCGGGCTATGAAGCTCATATGTCTGCAGTCAGTGGCGGCAGTCTTGGCTGTCCAGATGCGGGTGTTTGACGGACTTGTCTTTGAGCTTACTCTGACTGCACACCCGTTGCACGGCAAGGATGAGCGCCGATGCAGAGAGAGAGCATGCAACCGTTAAAACGTTCGTTGCGTTCCATGTCGGGAGGGTTGCAGTTGCCTATCCGATGTCATTCTACACTGATCTCACACCGCTTGGGTAATTAATGTCATGCTACTATCGTGAATTTTCGACTACATGCTGATTCTTATTGTGACAGACGACCTCCTCGTGGTAGGAAAATACCCTGAAAGCAGAGAACGAAGAGAAGCACCGCGCGTTATCGGCAATCCCCGTCTTACGCACGCGAGGAAGCCGAGTCTATCGCATGTTCATGATTAGAAGCTGATTACGAGCTTATATACCTGCACAGTGTATCCGAACCGATATCGCTCTTCTTTTTGTCTGGTTCTTCCTTGGCAATTGTCTGGCTGTATTCAGGCTGACAATGTCGAGACACCAGCCCATACATGTGGTAGTCCGCCTTGTCCATCCTCAACATCTCATATATCCGCGTGCAGAACCGTCATTATTGTTTTTGCAGTCGTATTCTTCCTTCCTCGTAAGTCTATATCTCCTCATTACTAGCTGTTGTTTGGTCGAAAAAGGCAGTTGGGATTGTTAATACGCTCGCTAGAAAGGTAATTCATATCCACCTCTGTACTACGATCTATCGTTGGGTCGCTGATGCGTTCGAAATCTAACTAAATCTGACCTCTAACTGGTGAAGAAGAAACGAAGCCAAACGACCCGCATCTAATCCTCCCAAACAGAACCGCTTACTTTCCTAATAACCTCGATAACAATCTTCCAACGGCTCGTATTAAACTCAGAAGTGTCGACATCCTCTGAAGGAGGATCGGGGCAATCCGGTGTAGCTGCCATTGCACTTTCAATTGCAACGGACCAGCTCCTAACAATCTGAAGGAGTTCCCGTCTAGCAACTCGTCAGGAACTGTGATCACATCCTCTTCTCTGAGCAAGGTATTTCTCTCTTGGTCGAGACAGATGCCGACAAGTCTTGAGCGAGCGATACTCAGTTGAGTTAGGTCCAACATGAGAAATATGCGACTGATGACGCCCAGAAGAGAAGGCAAGCTTCCATATAGAGGCCTCGCATGCGTCATGATGTGCCAAGATGTAGGCACACTCCAGAGCATATGTGTGGTAGTGGCGAGGGTTGGGCCAAGGTGAGACAAGCTCGCGGTCTGCATTTATACCAAAGTGTCAGGGAAACCGTTGAATTCCAAAAATTGAGGAGACGCACCTATTATACTCTTCCAGGGGGCCAAGTACATAGTATAGATGGATAGGTCGTGCTCAGCTTAGGCCCAAGCCTTGATAAAGCCGAGACGAGTTTCAAGTTCCTGCTTCAAAGCGTGACTCTTGTTTTCACGGAAAACTTGCATATCGGAGTGCAGAATATTGAGTGTAGTGCGCTGCGTACTCAAAGTCAGCATAGATCTTTCCTAATATCATGATCAGCTGGTATAACAACTTGCACCCTTGCCAACCCAGGCAGGGGAGTTACATTCACGACCCCTTCGCATCGCTTCGACTGCAGGAAAGGTGAGCAATGAGTCTGTAGCTTACGACCAGAACAGATGGAACTGCGATTCACACAGAAGAAGGCTGTTGACGACTGCAGCTGGCTGGTCGATAGCCTCTCCGCAGGTGCTGTAGAAAGTGGATGTCTATTGAAGCGGTTAAATTGAAGCTGTCGGCGCTGACGTCGCTCATGAATGCAGACAAGATTGAATGGTGGTTGGAGGTAACGGCGAGTGATGGAAAGAAGAGAGAAGAGAGAACGTCAATCCAGTTCGGAATTCCCTCCATCTCCTGTTTCAACGCTGCAATCTGTGCTTCCTCCTTTGGATGACGATAAGATGGTCCGTGGCATCCTTCGCCAAATGCACTGCATAATTGGCTATCAATGCAGGAGCTCGAACTTCTGGACCGATTGCCGAGCTTGACGAGAGTCGAACGGTCGCTACGGAGAAGTTGGATTTGAGTCCCGCTTATATCACTAACAGGCATCTTACTTAACACCCCGGGCTTCCGGCACCTAGCCCAGTTCAGCTGCATTTCTTTCACAAATTCGTTCAGCATATCAACTATCGGGAAGCTACGAGTCCATATTACTGGCTAGTTCACTAAACCCGGGCCACAGCCTCTATAATCTGGAAGAACTTCAGGCCGAGGTACCGGTGGTTAAGAAATAGACGGACGCATCCCACATTGTCAAGAAGCTGTTAAAACGGCCGCTGCAGGTGGTACGGGACCACGCCCGTGTTGATTCTGTGGCTGTCGGTGATGGAAAAATCAACCGCTTAGTTAGAATGCAACACTGTTTTTGAAGAGTTGCCAGGCGCTCGCCAAACAGAGAAATCTCGGAGTTGTGCTCCTTAGTGGAGAAAGGGCTCCCAATACTTGCCACCCATTCTGTGAGAACTTTGCCGCGCATGCCTTTCGCGGAAGCGTTCATTGCTATACACAAGTTGCCAACTCACTTTGCATCCAAACGCAGCTATCGTCATTTCCCTGGAGGGGAAGAAGTTATCAGCTGAAAAGGTAGCGACGCTCGACCTAACCTGTAGGAAAGGGGCAGTCTAGACCACAACAGTATGAAAAGAGTAAAGCCGGAGGCTAACGCCTCAACTGGACAGGATTAAGACCCTCTAGCTCGCAAGAAGGAGCTGTACTGACGTTGTTTACTTGGACTTTCCTTGTCGGAACAGGATTGTAAAAACGACGCTTCGGGTAAAGGCCTTCTGACCATTGTGGCAGTTCATGCATTGCGGATGAGATGGCTCGGGGTGATAGGCATTGTCATTTCTCACCATGGCAGCGTGGGCGTCACAGAATGCTGAGGCGGTCTCGTTTACCCCCTTGACACTGTTTGCATCGGAGATAGTGGCAAAAGAGGTGTTGAAGTTCTGGCAGCGGGATGTAGCCAGCAAACATAGACCTTAATTCCCGGATCCGCAAGATCGTCTCTCTGCCTCTAATACACATGTCTCTTGGCGGCTGCTATCAACATCTTTGCCAGGTCCCGTCGAGGATCCGGGTACGAGTTTATGCCATCGTGCTTCTGTATACTGTAGAGATACATGATGGCACTAACATACTACGTAGCGCCTCTGCATCAACGGTCTAGACATCTTTAACTTTGCCTTCCTTTCATACGGCCTTGCACTTCATCCTTCACGGATGCTACAAGTCTGTCCTCCCCTACAACGATACTGTATTGTCACATCAGCAATGTATGGAGCCCTGCCAATCTGCTGCAGGTCCGCTCTTTATTCACCCTCGACCAGTTGGTGTGGCACGCTCAGACTTCGAGCGAATTGATCGGCGAGCTTTGCAGCATGGAGGTGTCCTGTACGCTGAACTTTGTATCGTGAATGTGTCGGGCTACGCGTGTAGACCAATGTATAAGTTGATTAACCCCGTGGAGGATTCTCCAAAGCACTGATAGATGAGTGGGTTGCTGTGGAAGCTGAGGTGATTCAGTGAGAGACTGAAGTAGGTGCCAGGTGTGACAGAGTTGTTGCAGAGAGTTGCAGATGAGATGGATGATCTCGCAGACGCGTCTTAACGCTAAAAGTCTATCAGCCGTCTTGCAGAACCAGCTAACGTTGATTTAGAATCTAAGGTGATATTAGAATCTAAGGTGATATTAGAATCTAAGGTGATATTAGAATCTAAGGTGAAACTAGAATCTAAGGTAATACTAGAATCTAAGGTGAAACTAGAATCTAAGGTGATACTAGAATCTAAGGTGAAACTAGAATCTAAGGCGAATCTAGGATGAAACTGGGATCTAAGGTGAGTCGAGGCTGAAGAGCAGATGAGCTTGAAGGTACAAGCGTAGAGCAAACAGTAATGGATGGCGTAAGCGCAAGCGTAACAAGAAGGCTAGAGTCCGTGACTGCCATAAGTCTCTCGACAATGCTTCAATTACGCGATGCTCGGAATGCATCATTGCTGGAAAGCCTTGCTTCGCTGGATCCTACGATATCTATCGTGTCTGCTGGATGCTAGCTAGATTCTTTCGTGGTCAAGGAACTTCACAAGATGGCCGTGTATTTGATATGCCGCTTCCACGAGAGTATCTTGAAGTACACGACCATGATACTACTGCAACTGAAGACAGCGACAATGAACCGCAGCTTATTGAAGCTATCCGTGCTTCTATTCGCGAAGCTAACGCTCGCAATGCTTGAAGGTACGCTCATATAAGAAAACACGTAGTTGTGAGTGACTTTCGCACTTCTCTTCTTCGCTACTTCTAGATCCTTGGACCCCCGCGTTTAACGTCCCATGGACGAGCCTTTATTGAGAGCTATTCAGTTTTACGTCCGATGGACGGGTCTTTATTGAGTACCATTCAATTTAACGTCCAAGGGACGGGCCTTTATTGAGTGCCATTGAGCTTAACGTCCAATGATGTCTTTCGCTCCATGTTGCGAGCTAGGCTTAGTTTAACGTCATTCCGGACAGTGTAGCATACTTGATAGCTTTAGGTGCTAAAAAGAGGCTTCGGTATCCTTTTGACCGTGACAATGATCGGAACGCAGCTTTACAAGGAGCTCGATGACTTATGGACTCGACTACCTAAACTTTTCGACCTATCTTTCGAAGATTTACGGCGCAGACCTCCATCACTATTGCTTCTCGAATCCGTATGAACCGCCTACTCTACGTGGCCGTGCGCACGCACTATCTCCACCTCTATCGCTGCGCGTTCAACGAGCGGCATCCGCCTTCGGTGGTACCGGCTGCTGCAAGTTGTACAAAATCTTCATGCAGGCGTCTAGACTCCAGTTATACCTTAGCTCACCTTCCTCCTCTGGCCGATATACATGTTTACCATCGAAGAGTCGTCAAGTGCGAGACGGCAACAAATCATGGATCTACTTACCACGAGCATCACGCCCACGGCAAGGAACACACGCAGAGAATTAATGGACTTTTGGAAGAGCAGGTCCGCCGACAGAGTATGAGCGCGAAGAGGGTTGATGGTCGTGGGTTGTTCCCGATTGGTTCATAACACTAGATCTTCCTTCCACTAACCGACGTCTTTACAGGCTATCTCCAGATTGAAATGTTCAAAGAGACGTTTCCGATTGTCTGAGCAAGCGTGTCTCACTCGGGTCGTTGTGAATATATCTTATTCGTAAATATATTTGAGTTACAGATAGCAATTGCTCCGGCATATTGAGGATCCGTATCTTGTAGAACCCGCTTACATAGCTAGTATCTGGAGTCACGCAGGAGCCAGCGTTGTGTTGCCCATATTGCTACTTTCACAATGCAGCGTATACGTACGTTGTGATTGCTGCCTTTACCTAGCTATTCAACACGGGGGAAAATTTATAGCTGAGCAACACAGCTGCCGTCATCGTGCGAATAGTCACAATCATCTTTGTTTATTCTATGAAATGCTATCCAGTCTCTCCAAAATCCAAAGAGCTCTTCCACCAGCAACTTCCAAACTTTGCTATTCTTCCGTGTCAGGACTGTACGAACTTCCTGTGCAGGAACAGGAACAGGACTTACTCCGCTGTTTTTATATAGGAAAAGAAATGCTAGGTCCGACGGCGCCATGGAGACGTGATTCATGAAAGCTTACCCCCCCCCCCCCCCCAATATCTTGATGGATTGCTATATGGTTACTATTAGGAAGCCAACAAGGGAAGCTACACTACAAGATTCAAGAGCGGTCCTCTGGTGCTCCGAGACTTGTCGTCTCGCTCCTCGACCCGCTCGCTCGCCTCCAGAACGACGGGCATACGGTCGCTCAGCACTCCCACTCGCTCGAAGAATCTATGGAGCGACGCCGTCGCCGGAGCAGAAAGCTCTAACGAGCTCTTGACTGACAGCTTTGGTGAGTGCATCAGCAAGCTGTGCGCGCGTACAGACGTATCGTAGGCTGATGACGTCTCTTTCCAGGCATTCCCGAATGAAGTGGTGGCGCACTGTGAAGTGCTTTGTACGACCAGTAGTACGGCTGTTGTTTGCGAGCGCGATAGCGCCTTGATTGTCGCAATACAAGGGAATTGCTGTGTTCGGTATACCAAAGTCTGCTAGAAGTTGGCCTAGCCAGATTGCTTCTTTTGCCGCTTCTGTTGTGGCCACATACTCGGCCTCGGTTATTGACGTCGTAACGAGAGACTGACGGCGGGAGGACCAAGTGACCGCAGCATTGCAGAACTTGAAGATGTAGCCAGAGGTGCTCCGACCAGTGTCATAGTCGTCAACGAAGGCTGAGTCCGTGTAACCATGGAGAGAAGGCTCGCACCGTACGTAAAGCCTCACTCGACTGTGCCTTTAACGTAGCGGAAGACTTTCTTCAGGCCTTCTAGATCTTCTTCTGTCGGATCGTTGTTGTACCTAGAGAATAGACCGCAGCTGTATGCCAGGTCTCGTCGTGTTCCTAACATGAGAAACATTACAGAGCCGAGCATGGACTGATACAACTTGCGGTCGGCCCGAGAATCCGCAGAAATCCGAGAATTGTCGGAATTCGCAGCCTGGTGACGTTGTCCGGCTGGTATCGGGGTCTTGGCTGGTTTTGCATCTTGCAGATTGAAACGCTTAAGGATGTCTTGTGCGTATCGAGTTTGCTTGATGGTGATGTTGCGGGCTTGGCGGTTTCTCGTAACCTCAAGTCCCACAAAGACGTTTACATCGCCCAATCTCTTGATGGCGAACTTCCATTCTAGGTGTTTGACGACTCTTTCCACCTCTTGCTGTGTACCAGCGATAACCATGGCGTCCACAACTGTGGCGACTCCCACTTTCCCACTGCGGTCCATCCAGATGCAGGTGTCTGCAGCGGTCGGGATGAGATGCAACTCTGCCAGCGAGGCATGCAACATCTTCCACCACTGTCTACCTGCCTGTTTGAGGCCATACAAAGCCTTCGCCAGTTTCCAAACGCTTCCACCCGGCTCTTGATAACCTTGAGGCGGTTTAACGTAGATTTCTTCTTCCAGCGGAGCGTTGAGGAAAGCCGTGATGGCGTCGACTTGTTGTATTTCCCAGTCCTTGCTGGCAGCGGTAGCTAAGAAAGCGCGTATCGAGCCATAGGCAGCGATAGCTAAGAAAGCGCGTATCGAGCCATAGGCAGCGATAGCTAAGAAAGCGCGTATCGAGCCATAGGCAGCGACGGGCGAATACGTATCAGTGAAGTCGATACCTCCAGACTTGCTTGAAGCCTCTTGCTACGACCCTTGCCTTGAAGCGGTCGACTTCTCCCTGTTTTGTGAGCTTCAGTGCAAAAACCCATTTAGTGTCAATGGCCTGCCTGTCAGCTGGCAGTCTGCAGACAGTGTATGTGCCATTCTTCTTGAGGCTGTCTATTTCAGACTCGCATGCAGTCGTCCACTCGTCAGAATATGGAGATCTTGCTGCGTCAGAGAAGCTTGATGGCACGTCGGGAGTCGTTTGTTGCAGCATCAAGGCCCAAAAGTCGGGAGGATTGGAGAAATCAAAGGACGCATTGAAGCGCGTTCCTTGTCTTGTAGTGCGTGGAGCATTCCACTGAGGAACTGCTGTCTTTTGTGTTGCCCCGGTGAACTGGAGATGCTTGGGCACATACATCTGAAAGGGGATAGGCTCGGCCCGGTATTCCCAGCGGGGACCGGCTGTAGGGTGGGTTGAAGTTGGCCCGGCTTGACTTGGGGTGCTGTCGGCCCTCGAGGTGCGCCCGCAAAAATTGGTGGCGGCTGATCTTGAGGGTGGGATGGGGCAACTTCTTCCTGCACTCGTGCACGTTACTTCGGGTACTTGATCGACCGTGGGGTTGCCGGAAGTTGGCTATTTCTGCCACGGGTAAATCTGTCACGGCGTCATCATCACTGTTTAAGGAGAGGACAGGGAAGTCTCCAAGTATGTCGAGTACTCCCACCGGCTGTGTCTCCTCTGCTTTGGCTGACTCAGACCTTGCAGCTTCGAAGAACGACGCGTCTCGAGCTGTGAAGATTTTCTTGGAATCTGGATCAAGAAACTTCCATGCCTTCTGGTCTGCTGGGTAGCCAATGAAGATGGCCTTCTGACGATGAGGCGCAAATTTGCCCTGACGAAGCTGACGTGGAACGTGTGTGTAGGCTTCTGAGCCCCACACACGTAGATGACTGACGTCTGGCTTCTTGCCGGTCAAGAGCTCGTATGGAGTCTTGCCTGCGCGCTTCTGCCATGTTCGGTTACGAACATGGGCTGCTGTAAGTACCGCTTCTCCCCAAAGTTTCGATGGCAGACCTGCATCTGACCTATCCTTCTTTGCTTGCTGCAGGATGGCATTGGCTGCCTCGGACATGGTACGGACTGCCCTTTCTGCAGCTCCGTTCCGTTGAGGAGTATAGGCGACGGACTTTGAATGGTGGATAGAGTGTCGGAGGTACAGCTCTTTGCAGGGCTTGAATCGTACACGCTATCGTTATCGGTACGTATCTCCTTTATCTTGAAATCGTAAGCTTGAGAAATGCTGATCATTGCTTTGATACATGACAGGGCTTCCGATTTCTGGCTCAAGATGTCGACGAAGAGGGCTCCGCTATAGTCATCGCAGAAGATGGAGCCATAGCGACCACCAGCTGGTGTCGGAGGAGATACGGGACCGAAACGGTCGGCATGGAGGAGCTCGAAGGGCTGGGAAGCTCTGGAAGGGGATGTTGGGAAGGGATCTCTGTGTCCTTTCCCTTCCTGACATCCTTCACAGTGGGCTCCCACTGGCTTCGAGCCGGTGACCTGCATGCCTTGTACATGCTTGGCTGTCTGGTGGAGGGCCTCCCACCCTAGGTGGCCGAGGCGTTCATTCCAGAGCTGCCAAGTTGAGTGCACGCTACCGAAGGTAGGTGAGGTAGCAGACCTACCAGTTGGAGGAGCAATGGCTAATCTTGCATTCTGTGCTCGGACAGTACGAACAGACCACATGTTGCTGGCCATGGAGGCCTCTAGTCTGGCTTTACCGGTCTGGTCTCGGATGGTCAGAGTTCCGTCGACCGCGAAATCTGGACGGCCTCCTCTCGAGATGATGGCACCAAGACTGAGTAAGTTGGAGGCTGCATTTGGTACGTAGAGCGCATCGGCTAAGGTGATCTTGCTTTGTGTTCCGTCCCTTAGGACTGTCGTGACGAAAGCAGGGCCTCTCCCTTCTGCTCTCATACTGGTACCAGTACCTCCGAGCTGGATGGTGACATCTCTGGCAGGCTTCAGCTCGGTGAATGCCTGTTTATCGCGCAGGATATGAATGTCACAGCCTGAACCGATGTAGGTGTCATGACTTTTATTGGCAAAAAGTGCAATGGCTGACCATGCAAATCGATTTTCTGCAGGCTCGATGCGGTCTTCAAGGTGGATACGATCCTGAAGGCTCGACATCTTGAAAGCTTTCTTCTCTGCAGCTTTCTCTCTGTTTGCGTCGAGCTGACGCTGTGTCAGTTCGACTTCATGTGCTGGGGCATACGGCGTGCCGGGCACGTGAGTCCGGCAGTCACGCGCGATGGGTCCTCCCTTGGCACATTTATAGCAAGCTGAGTACTTGGGCGGGTTAGATGTCGAAGGGCGACCTTCGCCGACGTTATCCTTCCTTCTCCTACCAGTATTCTCCTGCTTGCTGGTCTGCGCAACGAGCGCCATCTGGGATTTGACTTGGCTCTCTTGCGCCTCGTAAAGCTCGGCGGTCTTCAGACGGGCTGCGCAAGACTTCCAAGATGGGACCGTATTGGTAATAGCCATCTGGTCTAAGATGCTGGCCTTGGCCATCTTGAATGTGTCGGTAATGCCGCCTAAGAGTATCCTGACCCTATCGATATCTCCGGGTTTGCCACCAAGATCTTCGTAGCGGTCGGCCTCGTCGGTGATGCGGCCTGCAAAATTGGTTATGCTTTCTTCCGTACTCATACGAAGAGCACTAATTTGGTCACGCATGGCCATGAGCACTGCCGGGTCAACGCGGATGTACGTATCGAGCAGAGTTTTCCACGCTTCGCGCCCAGTGATACAGCTTCTGACATGTTTTGCCGCAGATTCGCTGCAACATAGCAGTATCATAGGCTTGAGCTTCACTTGGACGTCCGACGGCGGGAAGGGTATAGCGCCAGGCGAAGGAGGAAGCGGTGCTAGCATTGGATCGATCTCGTCCCATAGATCCGACACGATGAGGATGCTTCTCATCTGTTCCATCCAGCTACGCACGTTGTGCTCTTCCAGCTTCGAACATTCCTAGCAGGTCCTTTACGGATAGGCGTGCTCCAAAGCTTGCACTCATCTTGATTGCAAGTGCTGTCGAGATTTGGATGCGAGGCGACTAGCTGAGCGGGGGTGATTTCGCTTGCGGGGCTTCAAAACCTGATGGATTGCTATATGGTTACTATTAGGAAGACAACAAGAGAAGCTACACTACAAGATTCAAGAGCGGTCCTCGAAGTCTCTCCGCGACCTCTGGTGCTCCGAGACTTGTCGTCTCGCTCCTCGGCCCGCTCGCTCGCCTCCAGAACGACGGGCATACGGTCGCTCAGCATATCTAGCGGCAACTTTCGTCAATCCCAGGACTCCCGCTTTTTCGCCGTTGCGTAGTTCGCCTGACCGACCATGCCGTGCGTGCCAGATTGCGATGAGACGGTGAGCTATAACAAAGAAAGCTTTAGCGACCTTGATCCTATTCTTTCAGAGGGATTAGACAGAAAAGACGGACTACTGATTGGTTTTCGCGTTCGAAGGATCCTTGATGCGGAAGTATGGTGCAGCAGCTCCGATGATGAAAGCAAAGTGGTGAGCTCACGAGTTCGCCAGGCGAAGTTTAGAATCGATAGACGAACGAATGAGACGAAAGGGTGCTTTGTTATGAATATTGTACATCAGATCGGAGGAGGAGTCTTCCATGGTGTGTATCAACTTGTCGTTCGTAAAGCCGGCATTCAGAATGAGATGGTTAATCTTGCCGAACGCCTTGACTGTTGCATCGACGATGCCCGTAGGAAATGCTTCGTCGGTTACACTGCCGAAGAAAGATATGGCTTGACCATTAAACGCCTTTATTTCGGCCACCACCGATTCAGCTTTGGCTGCTTGCATTGACGGTCAGCCATTGACTTGAGCTTTCCTTCCGAAGAAGCGAACTTACCGGCATCCAGATCATTGACGACGATGGCACTATGTTGCTGAGCAAATTGGATAGCTGCTCGCGTCCGATACCCTGGCCAGCGCCTGTGATAATGACCACTTCCCCTTCCACCATGGCACGTCGGAATCGGGTCAAATGGTTCCTAGCTTGTTCGGTTCGGTGGACTGACGACATGAGGACAATACGCTATGGGTGTGAAGTATGATATCTTGGGACTTGTATAGCCTGCAAAAGCCAAGAGCAGTCGAGTCGTTCCTATTGTCTTGGGGAACTCGTTCGTATGCGTACATAGGCAACCCAAGCGACGGTCACATCGACTCCGCCATTGATGGTAGTACTTGTGTCGGCAGGGCTGCACTGTGCGCCGGCCCGACATTGTAGCTGCCTCAAAGCTGCTCGCTTAGGGTACTTTGCAGATTGGTGGCGTCGCCTCCGTCGATCCGGGGTTCTAAACAGCTGACGTTGCCGATGGTGTCGCTTATCCTATGGAAAAACTTAGTCGGCATCCGGCTCGCCGTCTCAAGCGAGCAGGAAAGGGGGGGCCCAATCTGGACCAATAGCGATTCACGCTGTCGAAGTGGGCAGTCAGTTGACCTGGTCTTTGCAACTCTCACACCATAACTCGGGCGACGACGACCTTCGAATCAGTACAACATAAAGAAGTCCTAGGGGAATCATCATGCCTGTTTCGAAAGCTTATGTGGCAGGCGTGGGCGTGACAGCTTTCGCCTCCCCCAAGGGCGGACGTCAATATTACTCGTACGGCCAGGAAGCCGCCGTTAAGGCGCTAATTGACGCTGGCATTACCTAAGATGATGTACAGCATGGTATTGGTACGTACCTCGCTTCCAACTCCGTCGCCTCTAATGTGCTGACGCCGTCTTTGCGCGACAGGCGCATTGGTCTACGGTGATTCCTGCGGCTCGCAGCGAACATTTTACACTCTGGGTAAATACGGGACCAATCATTTCGGAACGTACGAGGGTTGACGCAATGGTGAGATAGGTATGACTGGAATCCCCATCTACTACGTCAACAGCGTAAGTCATCCTCAGGGCATCCTTCGGACTGAGCATATGAAGCTTAAGAGCGCGCTCTACCAATAGTACTGTTCATCATGATCCACTGGCCTCTTTATGGCACGCCAATTTGTCGAGAACAGAGTCGCGGACTGTATCCTTGTCATCAGTCAGGACCAAATGTTTCCAGGCGCGCTGCCCACAATTCACAAGGACCGCGAGAACTCTCTGGGTCGAATTCTCGATCTGACGAAGCAAGAGTTCACCTTCAGCGACGAAGGCCGTGGTCTCCCCAGCTGTACGCTGTCGCCTAAAAGGAGTGCGTGGCCTTTTTTAGAACATTGCAGCGAGGTGTTTTGACGAAATATTCAGATATCTCGAGAACTACGGACCGCAAGGCGCGACCGCTCAGGATTTCGCACGCATCACCGAGATTAACCGTCGGCACGGCGTAAACAACCCCTCCAGTCAACTCAGGAAGCTTGTCACTGTGACACAAGTCATGGACAGCCCTGTCATCACTGGTGCCGTCACGCGGCTTCAGTGCTGCCCTTCATGGATGGATGGACCAGGATGATGGTTCGGTGCAGGCTCATCTGTAGGTTGTTCAGCCTTGAATTACTAGTCTCGGCTTCAGATTGTATGAAGGCAATTTCAACATGAGTCCTCTGTTACTTGTGGCGGTTTCGCATCGGTACCGAGGTTCCGTTTTGATTTATCGCCGGAATGGCTGCTTCCTGTTGCGTCTTCCCATAGTGAGTAAAAACACCGGCCCGAAGCACCTTTTATGTATGGTTGAATTCTCTGATAGTTAGCATGCATTAGATACCCCTTATGTATGTGCGTCTTAGGTCGGAACCTGAAGTAATAGAGCTGCACGGAGCGTGTGCGCGACTAGCGGATCCCAGCACGGCGTACCTGCGATAGCACGCCCCACATTGCTCGCTCTTTCTATCTCGTTCGCATGGCACAAGGTGACGAGTGGAAGACCGACTTGAACACTTCTTTTGGTCGAATATACGGTATGTCCTGTGGGACTCGGCAAGTCCCCAAGAACATCTCAACATGCATTGGGCATATCCAGGCATATTTCTCGGCGTAATGGTGCAATGAAGGCGGAGGCAAGAATTTGAGCACCTAGGTTGCTTCCATTGCGTTCTGTAATACCAAGTTTGTCAAGCCAGCGCCAGCTGCTAATCGAAGCAATACCCGCGGGACAGTGTGATATACAAGGCAAAGAAGCTTTCGATAGCTCATATAACATAACTAGCTAAGCAGAACTGGGTCAATGTGGCTCAGTGTATCTGAATCAATATCCATGCTTCCTGTTACTCCTGGATTCGACGTCTGCGCTAGGCCTACTCAATACGTCAGCCTAATCCTGTATCCGCGCAACAGCATACTCACCTTCTAGCTTGGCTCGAATTCTAATTTGAATAGCGATGAGTTCGTGACTAGTACCCATGTATGCAATCTGCTTCAGAGATAGCTTGTCTACTCTCGTAACGCAAACCTCCGGATAGGTATATAAAGCCCCTTTGCCAAGCCATTGAGTTATACTGGCAAACTTTCGGCCCCTTTCCAGCCTCTTTCTCCAGGTTTCCCTTGCTCTATCTGAACTGAAATAGCTGCTCAGGGTGGCTTCGCTACAGAGGGCTTTGAACGTTTGTTCCGCTTGGGTTTTCTCCGATTTCGCTGATTTACCAGGCAAAGATTTGGCGTAAGTCTTGTACGTCTCCCCTAGTTGTGCGTACGCGAGGTTGAGTCGAACATTCGCGGAAACGCCGTCACTGTGCAGCTTCTCGATAGCACAGTAATGGGCACAGAGCATGGACAGCGTGTCCTCGGCTCCCCTAACCGGAGGAAGGGCTAGCTTAGGGAAGATAAGGCTTTTGGCTTGTAAAACTGCAGCCCTGTCTTGCTGTAGTGCAGCCTCGATATTACTTAGGAATCTGACAACAGCCACTTCGCGCTTCTCTGCCCGCTGCTCAGATTTGTCAGTCGCCTGCCCGATTTGGTCCCCGAAGGCGCTAGACAGGTCAATCTGGCAAGTCACCTTTAGCTAAGGTTGCCAACGGTTCTCATGTTTTCTCACCTTGTAGCCGTTGACTGCGAATGTTATGGACAGTACCGGGAAATCTGATACACGTGCTATTCCCGCTTGCTCAAATGCCAGAGCAAGGGCCAAGTACGCATTCGCTGCGTTCTCGGGATTGTTGCCGTGCCGGGGTGTGACATATGCCTCGATGGCGTTCATCATCTCCACTAACCCAACGGTAGCCGGGATAGCCTGAGACATTGGTAAAATCACTTGCGCGACCATTTTGTGGTTTGGAGCAAAGCAGAGTCGTGATGTGCACCTGGAGTTTCGGAATTACAGGCGATAGGCAGCCTATTTTTGTCGCCGGGCCTTGCATCCAGGTTGATGTGATGCAGAAGGGACAGGTGCCCTGATCCCCGCCAAAAACGGACGCTTTAAACGCCCAGCTCTGCACTGAGCTTGATGAATATATGAAGGCCAGCAGCCCTGAGATTTGTGTTGTTGTGCCTGAACGTACCGTTCACGAGGACGACATGGGGACAGCACGCTCAGCGCTCTAGAAGCAGGACCACTGGTTTCTCGGCGACAATGGCGTAGAAGGGAGAGTCGAGGTCAGCAATATCCCTAGCAGCGTTCTTCAAGCCAGAAAGGCAGCTAGCAAAGATAGAGGATAGCTGAGAAATTTATATGAGGTAGAAAAGGGCAAGCTATGGCAAATTGACCAGTACTGTCCAAGTCCGCTCACGAGAAGCTAGTGCGGGCCAAAGAAGGAGAGATTGACGGTTCGCAGACAAGTTGTCGGACCAGGTACCTAGATAACCCCGCACAGCTACATTGGCTTCCGGCCCGCATCCGGCAGCGCGTCCACTTCTCACCTCAATCACATCCGCAACGCACACCATGCTTGAACAGGATGCTGCACTACCAAAGCAAAACATTCTCAGCATCAGCACTAGTAGTGTCCGAAGGTTGGGGGATTCCAGAGGTTGACCGCCGTCACAGTACCCACATGCATCATTAGAGGAGGAGAAGCTCATCCTTGTTAGGCCACCGTATGTTTTCAAAGAGATGGAGGGGAAAGTATTGTGAAACAGGAAAGCCTCATAAGGGTAGAGCAGCAGGGATAAGAGTGGCGAACGGTGCTTCACAGCATACTAAGAGTATTCGTGTCAATGCCCAATCGTTCGCTGGTACTATTTGCACCTGGATGCCGGGCAAAGGTGATCGGGAGTCGATGCACGTGACACGCCTGTATCTGACCCTCCTCACAACGGCAAAAACCGGCAAAAATGAGCAGGCAGAAATCCGATCACCAGACAAAAGAGCAAGCGCTGGACAAGGGCTGGACAATGAGTAGTATATAAAGCATCGATTCATTGCATACGCGCGCGACCCTGCTACCTCTGCTTCGCCTTATACGACTTTCTAGCATTCTGAGCAAGATGTACAATGTCCTGGAGCTTCTGGCTTATGGCTATGGCAGTCTCGTGCAATTTCGCGTTGTTACGCTCTACGACATCAAGATTATTGAAATCTGTTAACCACTGACGTAGGAAGTCTAGCTTGCCTTCATCTATAGCCTGTACGACCTGTAAGTGCCTTTCTTCGGCTTGGCGTTCTTCCGCAACCGTTGCTGATGCTGTTACTCGGCCCAGGCCAACCTGGCCAGCGACAATCGTATCGCTGAAGCTGAGCGTGAATGGCAGTACGCGCTCAACCAAGTACATGTGCTTGCAGGGTAAAGTTCGTGGTACTTTGATCTGGACATGCACAGCTGCTAATCATTTCTGCTTGCAGTCGAACGCGGTATCGCCTGTCTGAGGTGGAGGAAGAGACAAGGACGCAGCCAGGTAGGTCTTCGTCAATTTCGACCATTGTCTGCGCACGCTCCATAGGGATCTGATGAGCTGAATTGTACCGTAGCTGCTCCGCATGGCTCCTTTGGCGCCTGTCCACCTCAAGCTTGACCTTCAAGACCCGGCCTCGCAGAGCCGGCAAGGCTTTTTCAAACAAAATGTAGAGCAGCACGTCCACTCGCTGTTTGCGGCGATTGCCTAGATGATGGACCTTGAGCGTACCGTGCCAGGACTCGATGTACATGTTGGTAATGATGGAATGGTCGCCCAAGGTGCGTCCATATTCTGCCCATCTTTCATGCGAGCCCAGCCACTGATCTTCAACATATTTTATCCACTCTGTCCAGCTCGACCACTTCTGGCGAAAGATTCTCCATCGCTCTTCAAATGTATGAAGATTGCTAAATATCAGGAGATAGTTGAAGTCGCGTTGAGCCGCCATGCGGATTTGGTGAGTCTGGGCGAGTGCTTCTTGTTTAGCGCCTGTCGTTGAGCCAGATGCTTTGACTTTGATTTTTTTTCGCACTTGCTTCCATACAGCACGGAACAGATGCCAGCGACAGTAACGGATACTGGTTCCTTCCCAAGCCTTAGAAATGGCAAGCGCTTCGGTATCGCTGCAGTCAATCATCACGGCGTCCGGTTTGAAATGTGCCGTGGCCGTCATCCAAGACAGAAAACGGGCTAACGGTTCATGCTCTTCGCAGCTACATATCATGAAGGCGAGAGGCACGCCCAAGCCTGAGGTGTTATGTTTGGCGATGAGAGTAAAAAGTGGACAATGGCTGCTGCCATACTCCATAGTGAAGGAGGTATTGTGAACTGCATCCAAGCAAACAATGGTCTTGCCGACTCCTTCGCTATCAATCTCTTCTGCCAGGCCGTCATGAAGCAAAACTGGAAGCGCGTGTTGTTTCCCCAGCGATGATAGTAAACGCTGCCACCAGCGGCTTCAACCTTCTTTTTCCACAGACTCAAGCTCTTCTGCAAATCGTTATCAAGCATGCCTTCTTGAGATAGGATACGCCGAAAGAGATTGTTGAAGTCATCGCGACTAAGGAAGAATGCGTCCGGTGCTGTATCTGGTCGTTCCTCGATGGCATCAAGATCTTCGTCCTTCAGACGCAGAAGACGACGTAAAGAAGCTTGATTGTAACCTTCAGCCAGCTTGGCAGTGAGCCATTCTCTTAACAGCGGTGGCATACGTGAGTTGCGTCGGTCTTTGAAAGAGCCGGGATCGTGTCGTTCATGCTTCCCAAGGTGTTCAACGAGCACACGAGCTTCGCTTGCATATTTGCTGAAACGTAGCTTCGCAGGACATTCGCAGCGATTTGAAACATGCTGCGCCCGCTTGCGAAGGTGCTCCGGTACGTATTAGGTGATGCCTGCATGGTCGCAGCGATATTCGATTTGCCAGTCAAACGTCTTGTGTGCCTGTCTTTTTTGCAGAACTTTACCAGCGTCGACTGCTGAGAGTCAGCGCGCATTCTAATAATCATGACTGTTTAACAGTCAAATTCACTTGCTGCTTGCTCTCTTTTTCTGTCCCTTGCCTTGTTTTTGTTTGCCATAACTGTTTCTGAGCGATACGAATTCCAGATACGCCCATCGCAAGCTTCTTCTACTAAGTAGCGTGCTACGTCGCCTTCGCGACCTGCGAATTCCTCCGCCTTGATGCATTCTAGCTGTCTCCGCTTGTTTACTGGTATTGAAATCGTAGCTTGCCAGGCAGAAGCAGCAGCAGCAACAGTCTTGAAGGCAGTAGGATTGTAATTCGTGATATCTTGCAGAGGACGTCGGGCGGGTGGCATCAGCGACGCTGCTTTTATATCGTTGCGCAAGCAAGAGCATCGTGATTGCATTGCGATAACAACATCAGCACTACAGACGTGCATTGACCATGTTTACTGAGCACGGTCGCATCTGACTATACATGCACTTTCTGCCTTAGAGCTGAATTTCGTCCAAGTTCGCCACTGTGAGGAGGAGCTTTTACGTGCAACCATACACGTGTAGCCGATATGACAATAGCAACAGAATCAGATAAGGTAGTGCACTCGTCCCCCTAACATGTTGCGACGGATCGGGCATTGACAACGCTTTGTCCGACTGTGGAGGATCACGAGAGACCGCGAAGCCAGGACTTTCAACCTCAAGCAGACCCGCCACGGCAAGCAAGTCCTGACAAGATTGCACAGGCTAGCATCAGATCATATTGCATCCCGTCCGGACCACATACGGCAGGCTGCACCGGGCGATGAACCGGGCTGGTCGTCAGATCATCAAGCATTCACCCGAATGAGCCTAACAGTTCTTCCTGCTCCAAAACCATCGAATACCGTGCGACGCGCGTCATGCCTTCAACAAGTAATACACATTCTTCTTGCTATGACAAGGCTCTACGTATCGCTAACTTCGCGCTGGACTATGAACTTCGCGCTGGACTATGCACAACAGGGCCCTCGTTGAATCCCGTTTCGATAGCAATCAAAGCCACTATTTGCAAATGAGTTCATCACAGCCGGTACAGCCGTGGTGAAGATTCACACCCACGGCCCCACATACTCGTTTCAAGTCCCCTGGGGTTCCGTGCCGCCGCTTCGGACTTGTGCTGTATCTTGGGTCTTCGGCGGTCAATTAGTTTTGTGCAAGTTGTGGAAAGTCATTTCGTAGGTCGCGAGTGCAATCTGCGCAGTCACGCTCAACGTAGCTGTCACGTCTGCATCAAACAACATCTAGCGTCGAGAAGATGCTAAGATCCTCGCGGTTCTCGGCGGCTTTCAGGTCACCTGCCGCGTCTTCATCACATCGCCACCACGTCAAAATCTCTTCAGCCTATTTCGTCGAAGAAGCTCTGCCATATTTCAGTAGCATACTCGATGCTCTTGTATCTTTCCTTTCCTGTTTTATGCCTCTCAGAAACACTTTTGCGAGTCCAGCAACAGAGGTATGTACGCTAATTATCACAAAGTCTCAACTCTCGGTGAAGGTGCATTTGGCACGGTGCACCTGGTTCAAGATCGGAAGTCCAATAAGGTGTGTATCACAACGCCCAGGAGGACATCACTCAGGTCCTGATATCTGCTGTAGATGTCGGCCATGAAGGTCTCCAAATTCAAGGTCACGGGTAAATATCAGCAAATGATCCGAAACGAACTCGACATCATGGCCAAGATGAATCATGACAACATCGCAAAATTAGAAGGGACCTATATCCACGAGAACCGTCTCAACATTGTTATGGAGTACTGTGACGGGGGGGGGGGGGGGGGGATAACCCCGGGTTAAAATTAAAAAATTAA
>JAKLNA010000048.1:0-51898 GCA_022813105.1 Cystobasidium onofrii | reverse complement strand
GTGAGAGTGAGAGTGAGAGTGAGAGTGAGAGTGAGAGTGAGAGTGAGAGTGAGAGTGAGAGTGAGAGTGAGAGTGAGCTGACTGGCGATCAATACTCGACTGTGTCTAACTGTCTTCCTTTCTAGTCGCTCTTGAGTCTGTATTAGCATGATTTTCGCAGCCCGTGACCGCGCAGTGACTGTCTATGTGGCGTTGAGGCACGTGTTGATATACCAGAGCGCCGGGTTTCCACACGGTGTTTCTGCGGTATTCTACCAGAGGACAGCTATGATACGTACATCCTGGCCCACTATACACGAAGTGCAGTACTTGTACGCCCCTTGAGAACTCTGTGCTCTGGCGATTCCCAACTCCCTGTCGACGGGTGACATGCCTTGTCGGTTAACGTTCGGCGCGAATGCATGCCGGCGAATTCCGTCACGTGTTTGTAATATCAATCCGCGGAATTACGATATATTCGCACGAAAGCAGTCTCGAGTGTTGTACAAAATTGGTGCTTTGCAGACTGCTAGGCTCAAACTTTGTCTTCAACCCTACCCTCCCACCGTCGTCTTGTTTCAACATTCTTTCCTTCCCACCGTCGTCCTGGTAAACCCTCCGTAGCAAAGGTTGTTACGACCCTCGAAAATAAAAGGAAGAGATCCTTCTGAAAGCACTGTCGTCTGTCTGGAACGGAGCAAGTGCGAAAAGGTAATTCGTAACACCACAGTATCATGTGGAAAAGCTTATCCTGTCGTCGAGGGCTTACTTTCTCTCTCTTCTCTCTTGACCTCTGCCCAGGCTGGTTTTCTTCTTTCTTTCGCATCCTTCTTTCCGCATAAACACCACCTTCCTTCGTCTACTATCGCACTCTCGTTTCAAAGCATCCACGCTCTTTCTTCCCACTCTCCTATACTACTATCATTGCATACCTCGCCATGCGCTTGTCTACCATGCATGCCCTAGCCGCGACTTTGGCTTTGATCCTCTTCGCTGCATCGGCTGCACCCGTCGTCAACGCGGCACACGGTGAACTCAAGGAGCGACACCCTGCAGACAAGCATCATCGATTCCAAGACTGTGCTGTACAGCAGAACAACCGAGAACCAGTAGAAGTCAAAGTCGTCAATCCCACTACGACAAGAACCTATACTTTGTTCGGTAGTCGAAAAGGATTCGCCACCCCATCTACCACTACTCGCAGATCGACCTCGACCAGAGCTGCTACTACTACTTCCAGCAAGGCAACCTCTACGAAAGCAACCTCTACCAAGGTAGCAACTACAAGCAAGGCTACATCTACAACTAAGTCCACAGTCACAACCAAGGTCACAACTACTACCAAACCCGCGACCACAAGCAAACCTGCAACTACAAGCAAAGCTTCCTCTACTTCCGCTGCCGCCACAACGACCACTGCTGCCTCAGGTTCCCTATCCACCTTCGCTGCCAACATCCTAAAAGCGCACAACGATGCTCGTTCTCCCAGAGGTGCCAAAGCTCTCACATGGAGCACTGAAGCTGAAGCGGCCGCCAAAGCATGGGGTGATAAGTGCATCTGGTGAGTATATGCAAGCCAAGCCTTTTTGGAAGGTGTCACGTGATCCGTGCACCTCGCACGGTTCCATATCATACTCAATACGGCGCTGACCAGCCTTAAATGCCAATCCCAACTTATTTGTGATACAGGCAACATGGTGGAGCTTCTGGAATGGGACAAAATCTAGCTGCTTCTGCAGGTTTCAAGCAGGCCGGTCAACAAGTTGTAGATTCTTGGATGTCCGAAGAAAAGGATTATGACCCCTCCAATCCTACTTATTCTCACTTCACTCGTAAGTAGCATGTTGTATTGTATTGCTAATTCATATGATCTCGGGAATCTAATTGATCTCCGCTCTTCTTAATCTAATCTGCAGAGGTTGTATGGAAGTCCACCACTCAAGTCGGCTGCTACCAAGCTACCTGCGACAAGCTGTTCAATCCAGATGGATCAGAGACTTTCCCTGGATTCAGCCCATCTTACTTCGTGAGTATTATACAACGTGGCGGACACAAAACACAGAAAAGATGGCGTCCCGCTAATTAGACCATTTTACCTGATTTGCAGACCGTCTGCAACTATAAGCCTCCTGTAAGTCCAGCGAGCCGGAATTGTTACAGCGGAACTACTTTCTGAGCTTACGCCTTATTGCCCATCACAGGGAAACTATGCTGGACAATACGCCGCCAACGTTCAGAAGCTCTCGTAATTCGGCGGGTCGGACATTCTTTCTGAAAGAAATCATCGTCATCCAAGTTCATACAGCATACCGCGAGTCTGGTCACTCGGGATACTTGCTTAACTTCGTTCGTCAACCTTACATCGACTTTCCAGTTATATACCGTCAACCTTGCTTCAGCCAGGTTGGCATAGTTTTTTTTACATATACTCTCCCGTTCTTTTACCGATTATCGGCACGGTCAACATGAAGATCGGACGCTTCACTTTCGATATCCTGTACCTCGATGGTAGGGAGAACATGACGTCCCT
Organism: Cystobasidium onofrii; assembly: GCA_022813105.1. NCBI lineage: Eukaryota > Fungi > Basidiomycota > Cystobasidiomycetes > Cystobasidiales > Cystobasidiaceae > Cystobasidium > Cystobasidium onofrii. Next base: position 49,389 of record JAKLNA010000048.1, on the reverse strand, counting down.
TTTCTTTAATATCGGGCGAGAAAAGCATCGTCTGGCTTGATGTCAGATGAATCATTGAAGCAATGCATAGTCTTCAAACGACTTAAAATCTTGGAAGTCAGCGCGTCACCATGTTAGCGATATCCCGGAAGTGGAAAGATGGCCATAATTTTACTAACGGCGGATGGTTTTCCTCGATGCATAGTGAGCTGAAGTTCTGGGAATCTTTTTAACAGCTGTTGGGTCGGTGACGTACGTCTGAACTATCCAGATGCCTGCTAAATTCATATGTGTCCTTGATGGAAGTCTGCGGCCACCGGAACACCCTTAAAAGTGTAGGATACGCCTGCAGACCCACGTGAACAAAATGACGGTTTGCCAACCATAGCCTTCTCCAATCCGTTGATTTGGTAGAGAGCCTTGGTGAGAGACAAGAAGCTGAATCTTGTTTTCCTAGTTCCAAACTATGGCTTTCTTCGACCACATCCGAGGGTTTTCTCTTTCGCCAGCTTGGAGCGCCGAATTTGGGAAGGCTCTATCTATGATCGCCACTTGATTTTCTGCGCGGATGACACGCAAGATAATTCACTGACGATATGGATGGTACGACAGAGATGAGAGCTTGTTGTGTAGTGGAGTATATAAGACTCATGCTGCGGTTGCTCTTCTTCTTCCTTCTTCTTGCTTCTCCAGTTCTCACGTGTTGTTGCTATCTCTACACCATGGCCGGCCGATCGCCTTCTTTCACGACCATGCAGCTATTACTCGGAGCAATCCTGCTGCTCTCTCTCTGCTTCACTCCATCCACAACCGCCTCTCCAGTCGACATCGGCAAGCCTGAACACGATGGACATGTCAAGCGACAGTCTTCCGCAATCACCCTCGCTTCCGTCCGTGGCGCACCACTATCGTCCATGTTAAGCTCTCTCTCGACTTCTAGTCGACTAGCACCTGTTAGACCTTCTTCAAGCACACTTGCACCTGTCAGACCTTCCAGTAGCACTCTTTCTCCTGGTCGACCATCATCTACCAGCAGCAGAAGTAGCAGCAGCACTCTCGCTTCGGGCCGAACCTCGACTTCTTCGCGTTCGTCGGGTTCTACAAGTGCTACTTCTTCATCGGCAGCTCCTTCAAATACCAATTATGCTTTCGCTAGCAATATACTTAGAGCTCACAATACGGCTAGAAGTACCCATGGCGCCTCTGCTCTCACTTGGTCTTCGAGCGCCGAATCTCTTGCAAAGACATGGGCTGAACGATGCGTTTGGTGAGTTGCCTCTTGTTCGAGCAAACATGGTGTGAGTATTACATTTTTTAAGGCTAACCTATTCATTTTTCGTCGTATCAGGGAACATGGCGGCGCCTCTGGACTAGGCCAGAACCTCGCTGCCTCAGCTGGATACAGGCAGACTGGACAACAGGTAGTCGACGCCTGGATGTCTGAAGAAAGCGACTATGATCCCGCCAATCCCACGTTTTCTCACTTTACTCGTATGTCTATCCAACCTTTCTCGTGACCCCTTTGGTTTGCCGCTGACATCTTCTGCATCTATGCGTACCTTTCGTGCAGAGGTCGTATGGAAAGCTACTAGACAAGTCGGTTGCTATCAAGCTGCTTGTACTACACTCCGAAACTCAGATGGCTCCGAGACCTTCCCTGGTTTCAGTCCTGCTTACTTTGTAAGTCTCGTGAATGCATCTTTGACTATTTAAGCGGCTACCGGGCTGAAAACTGGGCAATCAAATCTTTCCAATTCTGCATATGATAGACCGTCTGCAATTACAGTCCTCCCGTAAGCTTTGTATATACTCCTACTACTCTCGTTTCGAGCTGTCATATACTGAATCTTTGATCTTCTGCACTCTTGTCAATTTTATAGGGCAACGTCAATGGTCAATTCGATGAAAATGTTGAAAAGAATGAGTAATTGAACAAGTTTCAAAACACAGCAGATGTAGCATACTACCTAGTTTTACTGAGATCTCACGTTGCGCAAATACCAAGTTGAAGTGATTCTTTTCGGTGTTTTCTCGCGCTATATTTGCTGAACTCTTGCCGACAACTTACTTGCCTTGATGCAAACGGCTGATATAGGCACATTGCAATAATCCAATGCGATACTCCAGTGGCACGAATCTGTAATTCAGCCTGGTCAAGTGCAGCCAGCATGCCGACTTTGGCTGTCGAGCAGGGCAACACACACACACTTAAAGTGGGGCTCCGCTTCGGCACATTCAGGTATTGAGTGTTTGACAACTTTGACTTGGTGGAAGTGGCCTGACCGCCTTGCTTTCGTGTCTTGTTCCGACTTCGCCTGATGGTCGCAGCCTCCGGTAATACGGGGTCGGTACTAGTAGGAAATCCGCGCCATTGCGGGTGGTTCATGCATATTAAAACAAACGAGCAAAATTGCCTGCTGTAGACTGTGGACAGAGGATATCTGCATTTGTAATGGAAGCTTCTGTGGATTCAGTCAGTGCCGTGAACCCTGCCACAGCCCAGCATATCGTGTGGTGGCGTGTCACGGGAGTATATATTAGGGTGCAGCACCCGTCCTTTCTTCTGTCTTTCGCCTTCTTCCTGGATCATCAGGCGGAACACAATTGTTGGTGCCTGCCATGACTCGAAGATGGCAGAATGGAATGACAGCACGGCGTGAAGAAGACGGCGAGCACTCCCAGTCTGTGCTCATGCTCGCTTTGGAGAGAGAGGACGATGGACCAAACAGCGGGCGGATGATCAAGAATTGGCACACCAGGCTGACGCGCTGTTGGACGAACTGACGAGGCGCTCCACTCCACCCTTCTCTCTCGTGTGCTATCTTGTCTATCATACCAGGTACGCCTCGGCTCGTCGTCGCCGTCTTGGAGGTGTCAGCAGCTTCCTGTTGGTTTGGCAGGGCAGGCAGTGGTGGTCCTAGTCTGACAAGGCACATAGACAGAAAAGGCACATAGACAGACAAGAGAGCGACAAGACGGGACAAGACAGAGACAAGACACAGCGCTTATCGTCCTTGTCCTTGTCCTCCCATTTCGATCCAACAAGGTGAGCTCTTCTTTGTCGGCTATTGTCTTCTTACTGACCTCGCTTTAGTGTAGCCCACGGTAGCCAATCGTCGAGACCTCGGACAAGGCAGAACAAGCTGCATGACCTCGCTTGCATCGCATGGTATTGCAGCTGGGTCCCGACAGCATTGAGTGTCAAGACATCGACTGTTCAGGCCGTTCTACCGCTCGCAGCAGCACGGTGTCGAACATCTATCCTGCAGCAGATCCACACACACCAGTATTGGTCAGTTCACACGACAGTCATATCCCTCGTATAACCGAACAAGGCAGCAAGTATCCTTCCTCGTACACACTTAGTCAATCCCAACCTACCGTTCAGCCTGCACATACTACCATGAACACCTCGAGAGCAGGCTCAACGCCCGCTGCGAGTCGGACGCACAGTGAGGCAGACCGCCATGAGGGCCAGCATGCCCGTCAAGAATCAGGCTATCAATCTTCTACCATTGGCACCAATTCCCTACCTCCCATGACCATCGGTGTCAAGAGAGGTACAGACCTGCTTGCTTCACGAAGAGGTCCCCAAATCACGGGTAACAAGAACAACGCCACTTCAAATTCGACGCACGCTAGAAGTGGTTCTGCTCCTCCACATGCTACTGGTGCTGGACATGCACACGATCAGAGTACTGGCAACTTGAGCATTCAAGAGATCTTCGATTATGGCGAGTTTACCCAGCGTGCACAGGACTACAATGCCGCTGTTAACAGTGGGCGAGTGCCTGGTGCTAAACCTGTCTATGTAGGTACCGGTACACTACCTAATCATCCTATACACAGCAACGACGACAACTACGATGATCAACACAGTGAAGAGGGTCGACAGTATGGTGAACATAGTGACGAGTCTGAAAGTGAAGATGATGGTATTGAACCTGCTGAAGGCTATAATGAAGATGAAGAACAAGAATCTCAAGTTGATAATTTTAGATTACCTGATGATGCTGATCCTGCTATGAGCGTACTTAACAAGAGTCAGACTCAGACTCGGACTCAACAGCAAAAGCAACAGGGAAACATTGCACAGCAGCAGTTCTATCAGCTTCGTCAAGATCATGATCATGATGATGACGATCGTGGAGAGAGAAGTCCCTTGTCTCTTGTCTCGGACTCTAGAGGTCAACTGTTGTCCTCAGAGGCATTAGCTGGTGAGTCTAACCCATCACTTTCCATAAGACACCAAAGTAGGCGATGCTCCTCAATTGGAACGGGAGCGAGACTCCAGTTGCGAGAGAGAGTGTTGCGTGTGTGCCCGGAAAACACGTTTCTCACCACTTGCTTCTCACCTTGTGTCTGTGATTTACTGATTAGCTCGCATGCTTTATGGACTTGATAACAATAACAATGATGAAAATGAACCTACTTCTTTTCGTGGTAAATCACCTGTTCAATTAGCTCATAATGAAGCTATGAGACAGCATCAAAAAGCTCTATCACAAAGAAGAAATAGTATAATTGACAATAATAATGGAAATGGAAATGAATCTCTTCATTTACCTAAAGTTAGAAATGTTTCCTCTGGAACACTTGGTTCACCTTTTAATGAACAGCAACAGCAACAACAAGCTGCTGTATTGAATCCAACTGCTGGTGTTGTAGAGCATGGTAATAAGAAGGCAGGTGTACAGACTGTACCTATCGTAAAGCAGCCTGTTCCGAAGAAGGCATCAAGCAGGGATAGAGCAGCATCTTCAACTACGAATGTTTCAGCTGGAGGAATAGGGAAGGGTCGTCCAAATAAGGATAACACCAAATCTAAGCAAGCCTTCCCAAGCAAAGTTGATACTTCGATGAACTCTTCAAATACAACACTCAGCGGAGTAGGCCAGACAGTCAAGAGAACAGTAGCTTCAAGAACTAAAAAGCCACCAGTTTCTAATTCGACGAGGTACAATAATACTTTTAATGGTAGTGTCAGAGGTAGAAAAGCATCAAATGCTTCTGAAAAATCTATCAAAAAAGATGATTTACTGGATAGACTTGCTGATGCACTTAAGTGAGTCGACCATCTTTTAAACAATGGTTTTGCCAGGAACGATTATTTCGTCAGACAAAGGTTACTAATTTTCGTTTTGACGTATGAAAACGTGTGTTATCACTCTTGTGTAAACAGAGCGGAAAGAAAACTCGTGAAGTTGTACCAGCAAGAACTAGAATCTGCTGAAGCCGAATACAGCAAGGTACTTAGTCCCTTTATCCTTGTTCTACTTTCCTCCGAACAACAGAAGGAAACTAATGTGGGTGGCTTTCGTTTTTTTCCGTCTCGTATATAGACTTTCGAAGCGGAGGCTCTTCGTGATGAAGAGATGGCCCGCCTAGAAGCTCGGCATATACGAGATAAGCAAATCATCTCAGCACTCAAGCTCAAAGTGGAACGCTTAGAATTGGAGCTTATTAGAGCTGAAGATGTACAACAGCATGAAGCCGAGACGTATCTTGATTTATTAAGTGGAGGGAATGCAAGCAATAATAAGCGTACTACAGCTGTAGGAAAATCAGAGAATGCTCTAGATGGGGATGATGATAGCTTCTTTTCTGATGATGATCTTGAAAATGATAGTGATGCTGAAGAGAGATCAATGCGTGCTTTGGTTGAAGAGCAGGATGTTCTTAATCCTTCCTGGACTAAACAGATGATGGAGAAGGAGGATAAGAGGAGAAAATTATTCGCAAAGAAAAGAAGGGAGCAGTGAGTTGATTGCGTTGTTTTCAAATTATTCGTTTTGAAGGCTAGCATGGCTGACTTTTGGCTTTTTGTTGATGATAAATTTTCCTTAGCATGGCCACTATGAATAATGTCCAAGCCACTCAAGAAGAACTAGATGAAGCTCGTCTTGCAGCGGCTCAGGCTCAAGCACTTGCACAAGCAGGTCTTGATCGGCGTCCTGCATTCCCCACCCATACTCGCAAGCTATCTTTCAAAGACACTTTGAAGCGCACATTTGGTCTGAAACCATTAAATGCTAGCACAGAACAAGTCAACTTGATACGGGTCGATAGCGCTCCTGCAGTAACTGTTATACCGGCTTCTTCTAACTCGAATAGTGCTTCAGATACTGGAATACCCCCAACTAAACTCACTACTGCTTCTGAAATGATGAGAACGGTATCCTCACCACCCACCATGGATTTACCACCTATTCCTATCGATCCGGCTATAAACGCCAAAGATGCTAAAGCACAGCACAAGAGACTTGTGAAATTGGCAGCTGAGCAGAAGGCAAACAGCTTAAAACCTGGTATACCAGATGGAACCTATGGCAGATCAGCATCAATGGACGTTCCGAGAACTCCGTACTATACTCCGGCTAGCGTATCTGAAACTGCCCTTCCTCGATCCGGTTACTCCAGCGATTCTGATGCCACGAAAGGTGGAAAGACAGGCAGAGGCTTGACTGGCTTGTTCAAGATGGACCGTCCACCTACTGCGAACAATACTAGGTATGGTGTGGGGATAGAAGGAGGCGGACCTAACAATGGAAGAACTAGGAAGTTGTCCTGGGGTAAAAGTACTACGGGTAATGCAGGTGGAAATGGCATTACCACTGGCACAGGAGGAGGGTTTTTCAAGCATCGCAAGTTGGTCTCTCTTCGCATGCATTAACAGTGTGGGATTCTGATAGTTTGAGCTGACTTGTTTGCTGCTTTATCCTGTCCGCTCAAACAGTCTTTCCCAATATTGATGCCGGAAAACCTCTAAGTACTCCTCGTATTCAAGTCAGTCATCCTGCTACACCAGGCAGTAGTCCCGCTACTGCTGCTGATAGATGGAAGAAGAAAGGCGCTTCTTTGAGGGAGGAGAGAACGTGGAGTCAGCAACTGCCCAAAGAGACGACCATCATACACGGATGAGTCGTATGGTCTTCGTCGCCTAGTCTATTTATTGGGTAATATTATTGCTTTGTATGTTCTGCGATTTCGTATGCTTGGCCTTGTTTAGGATTTATTAGCCTTGAAGTTGTGTCAATCAGACCTGGTAGTTCATGTTGCACCCCATTTTGACAGTATGAAGAAAAGTGAAGGATTTTTGAGTTAGCGTATTACATGCAATGCAGATCTTGTTAATGCTCTTCTTGCTTGAATAATGGAGTTGGTCGAGTTGCAAAAGGTTTGCCCATTTTCGGATGTTGTCCAAGTCCTCCAGCTTGCCTTTGCTGCAAACGCATGAACATCACGAGAGTCGGCATTCAGACAGCAGCAAGCAGCAAAGGGTACAGCTTTGTGCATCGACGAGTCCTGCACACGCTGCACACCGCCCGCTGCGTTGGGGATAGCAGCTCGCCTGCACCATGACCCATCTACTGCCGCCAAACCTGCTCAGGCTCTTCGCCCCAAGGCCGCCCATTCCGTATCTCAAGCCATTGGTGCGCGATCCAGAGATCCCATTGCACAAGAGACTGGATGGCGTCGCTGGCATTCTCGAAGAACTCCGGGAGGAGGCTGCTCTGCGCGAGGCTGAGGAGGAAGCGAAACTCAATGAAGCGCAAAAAGCAGCAGCAGCAGCAGCAGCAGCAGCAAGTAACGATGCAGACGGAATGCAGGTGGACAGCAAAGCAGGAGTAGCAACAATCAAGCAAGAAGAGACGGACCAGAAGCCTAACGGCGTAGTCAAGAAGGAGGATGCAGAGATGGAAGAGGGCGAAGAGCCCGCTGCGCCGACTGCAGCTGCACCGTCCATCATCAAGGACAAGGTTGCAGCCGCGAAAGCAGACAAGGCCAAGGACGACAGTACAAAGCCTGTCCTCGTCACTACTGTGCCAGATGGCGAAGCCCTCGTCTATGAAGAACAAGGCAGGCTCATCGATGACTCTGGTAAACCATTCACCTACACCGAGGGCGAGAAGCTGCGTCAACGCAAGATTCTGCGGAAACGCAGGCGCGAGGATGCCTTCCAGAGAGCCCTTGAGAAATGTAAGGACATGCATATGTGACCGAGATGCAAGTTGTGCTAGGCTTACTGAAACTTTGTGCCTTTGCGTTGCTTTCTGATAGATAAACCGACAGATGACCCAGAAGCTATTGGCGATCCGTATAAAACTCTCTTCATTTCTCGACTATCCTATCAAGCGACAGAAGAAGATCTACGTCGCGAGTTCAGCATGTATGGACCTATCGAGCGTATCAGGATTATACGCGCAAAGTCTGGAAAGAACAAAGGCAAGAGTCGCGGTTTCGCTTTCATTCTATACGAGCGAGAAAAAGATATGAAAGGTAGATAACCGTCTCTATGGTCTCGCCATATGCATACCGCTGTACTAACGCTTGTTGTCCCACTCGCAGAGGCATACAAAGACGCAAATAACCTAAAACTGCTGGGCAGACGCATACTCGTAGATGTCGAACGCGGTCGAACCGTAAAAGGCTGGAAACCACGGAGGTTAGGTGGAGGTTTAGGAGGACGAGCCAAACCACCACCGCCTGCTGAATTTGCTCCTCCTCCTTCGTTCGGTGGAGGTAGAGGTGGAAGAGGTGGTGGCAGAGGTGGTGGAAGAGGTGGTGGATTCTCGGGCGGAAGAGGCGGCGGATTTTCAGGCGGAAGAGGAGGTTTCCAGGATCGAGGTCCACCTAGAGGCGCGCCTCCTCGAGGCGGTGGCATAGGCTTCTTCCAGAGCGACAGAGGTCCGCCAGGCGGAGGAGGCGGGGTTTTCAATCAGAGGGAAATGATAGGACAGTCAGGCGGAGGCTGGGGTCAGAGAGGACCTCCAGGAGGCGGAGGCGGTGACTACCCACCCCGAGGTGCACCATCAAGTTATCAAGGGGGTGGATCGGAATTTGAAGTACCTAGGCAGCCTCAAGGCTTTGGAGGACCACCGCAACAATCGCGAGGAGGATATGGCAACGACTACCCACAAGACAAGAGGCCCAGGCATTATTAAAGTCGTCCAAATCAGCAAAAGTCTCTAGATCTGCTACTCCCATAAAAGGCAACATGAATGGACGAGTTGCATTCCTGTCGGCACATCCAAACATACCTTCAAGTATGAAACAGGGAAAACGCTGCAACTCTGCTGTGGAGTATACTAAGTTATTCCTTGGTCCTGTTTCCGTTAATCTTGTTTAGCGCTTCGAGCTTAACTTGGAAGTCTCTTTAAAGCTCGCATGTAAGTTGTCCTTGTATAACCGGTCGTTGTCCTTTCCTCGGGCAAAAGTCAATGTAAGCGTGATGTAAGCTCGTACTATACTGCAAAAGGTATAACACTTCTACCGGCCGGCGGTAGAGTGGAATCAGGTAGGGAACGTCACGGTAAGACCTCCCTGGTTTGCAACGGTTTTACGCATGATTGCAAACGAGACCTTGGTTCCTGTCATTGCATGCATGGCTCAGAACTTGCCGTCGAATGTCAATTGTACGCCGAGCTCCCTTGTTCCGACTCTCGGCAGCAGCTAGATGTGTGCAGAGTGGTCAATCTGCCGACAGTCTTTGAGACTGACTGTCGGCAGATTGAACACGCTGGACACATCTAACAGTCGCGGGATCACTTATTTGTGTGGGGTTGGCACATGCTGCCTACTGTTTTTGAGAGTGTCGGTCGGCTGTGTCACCACTCTGGACACTTCTAGCTGTGGCTGCGCGCGAACATGCGAATATAACCAAATCATAGAAGATGAAGGTATGGACTAAGCCGAGAGGTATCTCTAATTGAGACTTGGAAATGGGGGGTTTATCCACATCGCGTTGTTTCCGCAATACTCCATATATATTTACAGGCCCGACAAGCAGTACAGAAAAAACTACCATGCACCCGAGCGCATACCACCCCCTGTTGGGCCTCTGTACTTCATAGCGCCTCTACCTTTATAAACGACACCATCACTACTATCAGCACCTTCACTACCTGATCCAGCCCTTCTTTTACGAGCTTGATATTCCTCTTCTTCTTTTTTCAATCTTTCCAATTCACGTAATTTAAATTCTCTTCTTTCAGCTTCTAATTGAGCTATACGTTCTTTATCTAATTCTTCTGCTCTTTTACGTTCTCTTTCTTCTTCCTCTTTACGAATTCTACTTTCAGGACTTAAAGATCTTTGTCTTTTGTCATCCCCATTTCTATATTTCTTGGATCGTTTCTTTTCTTCTTTTCGTGCTTTCTTAAGTGCTTTACGTTCTTTTTTAGCTGCTTTTTTACGTTTACGTCTCTCTCTTTCTTCTTCCGTATCTAATGAAGATGCCCCTGAAGATCGAGAAGATGCTGAAGAAACGGAATCACTTCTTCTACGCCTACTCTTGCGTTTACGATCTGGTGATGGTGATCTCGACCTTGAACGATCTGATCTACTTCCACTAGTTGAAGACGAAACGCTTGCAGATCTTTTCCTACCACGAGAAGATTCCGCTGTCACCTCTGTAGATGGCGGTGGAGGTGCCGCTTTTTGACGTCTTTCTAATTCTCCGCAGTGAATGATCTCGATAGGTGAAAGAGGTCTATCTTTCGCATCTACTGTTGTTTTTGCTATTTGCTCTACTATGTTCATGGAGTTGGGACCTACCACGCGTCCGAAGACAACGTGTTTGCCTTTGAGATGTGGACAAGGAGCGAGTGTAATGAAGAATTGTGATCTTTGAGAAAAAAGAAAAGTGCATGGTTGGAGGCATAAGTTAGCTTCTTGATAATTCTAGTATAATCATATACGGTATCACGACGCACCCATTCGTATTTGGACCTTTATTAGCCATAACGAGCAATCCAGCTTCTTCAATTGGCATACTCAAATCTTCATCTTCAAAAGGACCGCCATATATTGATTCTCCACCTGATCCGTTTCTCTTTGTAAAATCGCCACCTAATGTAAAGAAGCGTGATAGATTTCAGCTTGATACAATCTTGCCTTGAGTTTCGAGTGCAGCACGTTCGGTCATACCTTGTATCATGAATCCATCGATTACTCTATGCATTATTGAGCCTGTAGCGAGAAAGCTGATAAGCACACATTTTCACTTTTAAAGCAGAACAACGCACCTTTATAGCTAAGAGGTATTCCACTGATCTTCGAAAGACCTTCAGAACCGGTACACAGTGCTCGGAAGCTATTGCCAATGGGAAGAAACAAGGTGTTCGTGAGTTTCGGGAAGCTCAATGTGCCGGTCGTAGAGCTTATTGCTGCTGCTCTTGCTGAACCTACTTTTCGGCTGTCTTGGGCACTCTATCCATGTATAGCTCGAACATCACACTGCATAGAGAGTAGAAAGTAACAAGAGCACAGGATTGCGCAAAAGGATCAGTAAACGAAATCCTCTAATTTGCTCGCACCACTCTCTGCTCGTTCCCTCCGCTTGCAGCATCCATGCAGCCACTATGTTCCACCTGCATGTAGTGTAGTGATCTCTGCCTGCTGCTTCTCTGCAAATACCCAACTCACCGGCCAAGCTTCTCGCCATTTTGAGCAAAGTCCATAAAGCATCGCGGATTAGACGACATCGCTGATCTCTTCGGCAGCTGAGAGTGTCGCTGTAGCTGGATCAGCTTGTGTTGGAGGAGGAACAAGAAGCAGCCCGTCGGGCTTTTCCCGTTGCAGCATCGAGCAGCTTGCTTCAGTCAAGGTGTGGTAGCCTGGTGCTATGGAGCATGGACTAGCAGAGCATACTTGTTACTGCGATAAGTCCCATATTCACAGATAGCCATACAAGTTTCGTCTTCCGCGGCGCTAGTCAATGTGCAGCTTTCCTTTAGACATAACAATAGATAGACTCGTGAATTGCAGCATACGAGCAGGAGAGAGACACAAAGATGAAGACACAAGTTCCAAATAGCTAGTCTAAGTAACAACCACAGAAGAAGTATCAATGAACATGGCGGGGAAGGTTACCCACTCCATTTCTAAGGATTCCAATGATTGGAAACGATCAGATAGCTGAATGACACTGCTCGGTTTTGAGTCCGCTGAAATGCAGGCTCATTCCAGTCATTCTTACGGTTGATAAGAGACTACGCCTAGACTTCTGGTGATAATGGTCAAAGGTAAGTACCGCTTTCCTTCGTCTCAAATCCGCTTGGAAAGAGTCACTTCTCAGACGCTGCCATCGCTCTGTTCAAACACGCATGTCAACAAAAACGAATCAGTAATCTCTTCCACTGCTAATTGCAGACTTTTTTTGATAATGCTGACTCACCTTGTCTCCTTGGCTATACAAGCTAGCGGGTCGACCGCCATTGCCAACAAGTCCCTTTTCAGGATCAACAGGAGCACCATTCTTGTTTCGTCTACCCGAAGCATTACTATCCATTTGACCATCCGTCTTTTCCAATCGATCAACCGAGACAACAACACCGTCGAGGGCGTTATCAGTGCTCTTGACATGTTCACCAGCTCTATGTTTCCGTCCGTTCTTGTTCAGGATGCCAAGAGGAAGCTTGAATATGCCACCTGGAGCGGGTGTGCTCATGCCATTGAGCGACTTGGAACGATCAGAGAGCTCGGTATCAAGCGTAACCTGACCAGATCGTCCCATCGAGCTGCTGCCATGGCCATTCTTTGTTTGGAAGGCTCGAAGAGACAAGACCATGCTGTGAAGGGGACATTGATTGTGTTTAGTATACATTGAAGTTTCCTGCCAGATGGACTAAAAGACAAAATACTTACCGACAGCACATCAAGGACGACAAGGCCAGAGCCAAAAAGGCACAGACGCCTTGCATTTCCGCGACTGGTTGCAAGTAGAAGGCCATCTCGAGCAAGTTTGCAATGGAGACAATGACGAAGAAGAAGATGCTGTTGAAGAAGAGTTAGAAAGTGAAGGATGGTGGAAGTCAGCTAGCACATGATTAAGTGATAGTGGTAAAGTAATTCTCGAACCCACCCTTCTTTAACAAAGACAGTGATAATGTTCGAGGCCTGACCGACTTTTGAGAGCTGGACAGCTTTGTAGATCGACATGACTGTCAATGTGCAATCTGCAAGAATACAAAACAAATAGTACCTCAAGACTTAGCAAGACGCCTCGTGAAAATAAACAGCGGAACGGTCGACCTCACCAACGATGAAGGGTGTGAGCCAGTAAGCAAAGGTGGGACCCTGAGCATTGCCTTTGGCGAGAGCTAAATAACGAGATTGTCATCAATGTCAGCAAGAACGTGCATGAAGGTTGATAGTATTGGCCGGTAAGGTGGAAGACCTACGAAGGCACGGTCCCTTAACGCCAGGAGGGACGACAGCTGGAAGGAGCTTCACAATCAGTGGCCCGTCGAATGTTTGTGAGATCTCACGAATACCCACATGCAACGCTAATTGAGCCCTACTTGTAATCAAAAATACGAAAACGAGTCAGAGTGGCCAATATAGTCGCTTCCTCTGAATTTCGAACCCACCAGAATCATGATGACAACCTCGCCAGCGAGAAGAGGCAGGATGATGAGGAGAGTCTAGTAGTGGTAATATCAATACCAGAAGATCAGTATGCTGGGACGATGCCCTCCATGCAAGACAAAAGCAACCCACCCATTTTGCCTTCTGCCAAATGGCATAGGTGCGGAAGGCGAGGATGCATTCGGTGCTCAGGATGATGAGGGCTGGCGAGATGACGGTAGCGCCACATGAGAGAGCGTGAGTGGGCGACAGAGGGATGGAGAAGATCCGACAGAGCGCAAATGCAAATGGCCAAGAGTATAGGGAGTGTCAGCGAAGGGTACGCGCATATGGGAGTCCCAGCGATACGGAGTTACTCACCGCAGGCACTGTGGGAAGGATGGAGCGGGACAATGAAGGACGGCAGTCATGTCAGCATCTGTCTCTCCCACGAAGCTGCTCCATTCCGTATCCCGCCTCCACACTCACGCAGGCTGTAAGCAGGCAACCAACAAGAATCAGCATGGACGACGACGCCACAAAGAGGAAGAGAGACAGGACATACGACCAGGTTGACGACCTTGGAGCAGGTCGCGCCGTCGATTGAAGCAGTGTACGCCCAGAGCGAGAAGGCGAGCGCGATGAGGGTCCAGTAGCGATTGACGACATACAGGACCTTGTAGACGGTCCAGTCGGTCTTCCAGATGAGCTGGTACTCAGTCGAGAGCGAGACGATCCAGTCCCAGACGAGGATCGAGTAGTAGGCGACTGCGCTCATCTGCGAGACGAGGATGAGAGTGGCTGCGTCGGGCATGTTGGGGGATCTCTTCTATCGGTTCGATCGGTTCAGGTAGGCAATGGATAGTGATTGATGGAGTGGAGTGGTGAGGATGAGGAGAGTGAGTGAAGAGAAAGAGAGAGAGAGACAAGCAGCAAGACTCTCTGTCGCCATGCCATCGTCCAACGTCACTCGCACTCTCCCCCCTCCTCCCCTCGCATTCCACTCCTCCCTGCAAAGGAGGCCTCTGCCCTGGTCTGCCCCTCTGCAAATTCTTCACTTCCCCCTCCTCGCTCTCTCCTGGCTGCTAGTCTGCATGCTATACAACGGAGTGCATTTCACGTGTAACGTATCAGAATCAGTGCTTGTCTAGCTATCCACCCCTGCCCGTCTCGAGGCTACGTCTCTGATTGGCTTGGAGCAGCAATACACACAGTCTCCTGCTATTCTACAGCACCAATCTACTAACACTCTGCCCCGACTCGGAGCACCATGTCACAGTCTACGTTTCATCCACCTAACTATCATCCCGCTATCGCAATTGCCGTCCATCCCACCTAAGCAGTGTGTCAGGCAATCCCATCTCTCGGCCGACCCGAGGTGAAATACGGCCAGTGCACCCATCGTACTCGAGTAGTCTTTCTCCGTCTCGCACCTTGTTTTCTCACCGTCTCACAGAAGCTACGGCTCTTCTCGCCTCGATCCCGAAGAAGACGCGTGCTCCGAGAGGAGACGGTGCGTTACGTTTCTTATCATTTGGTGTCAAGGAGTATTGAGAGTGTGTTAGCAAGCAATATCATAGAACATGGACTATGCACTGTCGCCAATGCCCCATTACAGATCACATGTCAAAGATCAGTACTCATTTTGACCACTGACTGCGACGGCCACAACCAAGCACTACCAAACAATGCATTTGCATAGATCAGGATGAAAGGCAGGCCAATGTAAAATCAACTTCTAGATGACACTTTTGTAATTGAACGTTGTTATTGCAAGTGTTATCTACATTTCACTAATAGCTACATATGTGGCATGCGTCGTATTGCGATCTCAAGCAAGTACCAACAGGAAGTACATCACCTAGTTTCCCTCATCAGAATATTTGAGATCCTTCTCATTATGAAATAACAATAACATTGGATAGTACGCTATCTTTTTGCATCTTTGAATTCCGGCCCACCCAGTATGACGTTTTTTTTTTTGATGCTCGGTATTCTTGATCATCCAAGCGGTACTTTGCATCATTGATATTGCTCCATCATCTATCCTTCTTTGATTCCCTAAGCTGAAGTATAAGTTTCCTTTGCAATCTTGTGTGCTCTTCTAATAGCTTGAGATTTCTTAATACCAAAGCCATGTTTGAAGATTTCTTCAACTTCTTCAAGAGATAATCCAGCAACTTCGGGGTAACAGAAGATAACAAAAATATATCCTACTACGCAAATACCACCATAAAATCCGAAAGCACCAGCAGCTCCAATACCTTCCATAATAGATAAGAAAGAAGCAGAAATGAAAATATTTGCAGCCCATACTCCAGAAGATAAGATTGCTGCTCCTGTACCTCTTAAATGAAGTGGGAATAATTCATTTCCTGACCATGGAATATTACCCAAACCAGTTGCATAACTAGCAATAAAGATAACAAATGCTCCAAACATTAAATTAACCCATTTCTTAGGATAATCATAATCTGCAATTAATGCTCCTGTTCCTGTTCCTTCTGTCATTTTTGCAAATGCAACTGCTGCGAGTAAAAGGCCGGCTATCATTCCTGGGTAGCCGAGAATTAAGATGCGTCGCTTGCCAACTCGATCGAGGATGAACATAGCTAGAACAGTGAAAGCGACGTTGCAACCTGGTACGAAGAGGCCGGCTGTTGCAGGGTTCTTGAAGCCGACTGCAGAGAAGATGATACCGGAATAGTACATGAGCGTGTTGAAGCCGCAGAGCTGTTGGAAGACACAAAGACCGAGAGCAGTCAATGCTGGTCGACGGAGGTGGCCTATTATTATATCGAAACGAAGAGTTTGTCAGCAATCTACTCGAAGCTTTAGCATAACTGTTCGGACCGACTCACCCTCAGTGGCAATAAGTTTGAATTGTTGCATAGTAGAGTGATCCTGACGGAAAGTTTGAACGAAGCTGACGAGCCCGCTAAGTTGTTCAAACTTGAGAGTGACAATTCTAGAGTCCTGATCGACCTTATAAACATTCGCCAAAGTTTTTCGAGCTCTATCATTGTTTCCGATGATAAGGTCGTATCTTGGAGATTCTGGAAGCCAATGAATAGCTAGAGCTTGAATGACGGCAGGTACAATAGCAATAGCGAACAGCCAGCGCCATCCATTTCTTCCATCTAGAGGAATTCCAAGAATGTAAGAAATGAATTGACCTCCAGTGATTGCCACTGATTGAATTGTGATAAGAGCAGCTCGGAATCGAGTAGGAGCTACTTCTGCAATGTAGACAGGTGCTACAGCAGAAGCTATACCGACTCCAAATCCGAGAATGATTCGCCCGACGAAGACCATAATGACTCCGTTCTTGGTTGTTGGTGTTGCTGCGATGAGAACTGCACCGAGAACGAACCAGATATCTCCAACCATGAGAACGCGTTTGCGTCCGTATTTATCGGAACATGTACCGCCGACGAGAGCACCGACAAGTGCACCGCACGAAAGACTGCTTGTAATCCACTATTATCAGAATACGAAGAAAGGAAAATAGGTCAGTGCTCTTGGGCGGGACTGAAGCTTGGCAAAAGAGCTAATGCTTACTTCCTGTGTGACATGGTTCGTGATGCCCAAGTCCCTTGTCATAGATACTAATGCGACACCGATGACACCAGTGTCGTCTGTTTGTAAGTCACCCCGTCAGTAAAAGTTATGTGGAGTTCCACAGGTCTCAGTAATAATCACGTACAACCGAAGAGGAAACCAGCAATTCCAGCAATAACGGATAGATAAACCACATAGCCGGTGAGCTAGCGATTTTTATTCAAGACTCAGCTATATTTCTTGGAATGTCCAGGTATAAATCTTACCTTGGCTGACTTCTCTAGAGCAGCAAGTTCTTCAGCTTCAGCATCCGAAAGATTCAAAGCTTCAAGGTGCGAAACTTCTTCTTTTCGATAAGCTAAGACGCTTCCACCAGGTGGTGTTGTTGAGATTTTCTCATTGCTAACCTCTTCCATAACAGGATATTCCTTCTGACTTTGACTGATTTCCTTACTCATGGCCAGCCTTCACTGTATGATAGACTTAGGCGGAGGGGGGCAGGAGTGTCGATCGTTTTCCGCGCAAGCCAAGTTTCAGGCTCTAAAGATGATGAAGAGAGGAGGAAATGATGAGGTTTTTTTGTGATGAAAGGAGAGAGAAAAGGAGTGCTCCATACCCCGCTTCATTTTGTAGGTCTTCTTTCCGGGGTTGGCGTCAGTGTGACCGTTTGATCATCCACAACCTAGACTTTTTCCCCAGCCGGACGGAGTACGCACTCGCGACGGCGCTTGACCGGCGTTTCGGTACTTGCTGATCCTTGCCTTGGACGGAACGCTTTCGGGACTTGGAAGAAGCTTTCGAAGCTAGGCATAATACTTTACGTACGTCCCGAGGCAGACTGCAAGCGGCTATCCTACGCTGCAGAAGGCGAAGGTAATACGGTATAGCGATGTTGGTAGCCATCTATAGCCTATAGCCGGCTGCACACGGCTTCATATGTATCCTCTGTCCGGATAGCTACTATCAAAGACAAGGCAAAAGAATGTGGCGCCCTACGGCAGTTGAAGAGCAGACGGGATGCTCGAATGGTACATTCGGCTATAGAAGGTAGTAGAAGGTTATTCCCAGGCTATTAGCGGCATGAAGCTAGGCTGTATGCGTCTCTGGCAGTCTTCTCTAGGTGTATATGTCCGTTCAGTAACGATCACGTGCTAAATTACCAGGAGACTATATGTCAGAAAGCTGTACGGTACCGTTGTAAGTTGCACCTAAGGCATGGGATGGGGAGCGCACACTTCTAGATCATATTTACAGAGTAAATGGCGCCAGACTGTCGGTTGATGTAGACAAGTGCTGAACTTACCAGCCACAATTTGAAGGTCTGTTAAAGTAAAGAATCCCAGTGAACCCCAGTCAGACAGCTAGCGCTGGCCACGAGCATGAAGGCGGAGGGTGCTTATTCTGCGAAGCTATCTCCAGCAGTTAATCATAGTTGGACAAAGTAACAGCTATTGCGTGTCGGTTATTACCGTGTGGCGGCACAGTATTCCAAAGCTGCTCGCCTAGCTTTCCTTGCATTTTGGCAAAGTACTGACAGCTCAAGGAAGGCTACATCAGGAGATTGGCGCCCAACTGACGCTACTCATTGCCTGGATTTTCGCATAACGTCGACCATGCCGTTCTAGTAGACATCCCCAATACCTGATGAGCGATGTCTGAGTCCGCAAGCTCAACGGGGCAAGTTCCCTCCGGCCGCGTATCAAAACCGGTGGTGAGTCCACCGAATCGAGTGTCCAGCAACTCGTTGGCGCTGATATACTTCTTTGCGATTTCAGAAAGCATGTAGAGTCTGCAAAATGTAAGGCTTGTGGATTCTTGCCTCCCTCTCTTACTGCACAAGGCTGCGGCGAAACAAGGCAGTTCAGCGGACTTCCGCTATGCAGCCTCGCTCTCGGCCCTCGCAGCCAGTTGTCCCTTCAAGGCGAAGTAGCACCTGGTGACTGCAGTTGGTGGAGTGCCAGGCAACACTGCGCGTCCATGCTCACGCTCGCATCCTGCCTTGCCACCAGCTTGGTTTCGGGAGCGGACTTCAGCGGCGTCGAGACGGTCTTTCCCCAGAACTGCATACTCCAGCCGGGTATTGCTGACGCCTGTCTGAGGGTACTTTAGCGGTAAAAACAAATGCGAACAAGAGCGCGAAGGTGGTCCCTGTAAGAGGTGCGAGGCAAACGGGGTCCAATGTGTTCGCGATCCTCCGAAGAAACGTCGAAATCGCGCTCTCGAGTCGACACTGCCTTTAGCAAGAAGCGAGGATGATGTCACGACATCCCTAGAAGATACCAGTTCTTACCAGCCTGCGGTTGTACCGGACGCTACAACGTTTCCTGGCCTCGCCGCTCTTCCATCTGGCTCTGACCCCGTGTATGGCATTCAGACTGTTCAGACAGAGGAGTAGGTTCATGAATTATACTCCAGATTTATAGTCGTTGTGCTTATTCGTCGTTGCATTTCAGTCGAGTTGCACGCTTAGAGAAAGCCCTTGAAGGGTTAGGCTCAAGGTTGGAACAATATATGAACGCCTTCACTGCTCCCACCGCTTCGCGGGATCGTGTGCCTTCCGATGCAAGCCAACAATTGCCGAATGCAAGCCTTGCAGCAATGCAAAGTAGTGTGCAACAGGGTAGCCTGTCTCAATATGCAGATTCTCAGCAGTATTCTAGGCTCGCCAACTTGAGTCCTCCTCAGCAAGCTACATATTCTGGTAACCTCTCGTACCCATCGTACGAGGGTGCGGCACCCTTCTCTACCGCTCCACACGTTCCCTTTCAGCAGCACAGCCCCCCTATCCCTCCTATAGCCACGACAAGCCAGCACTCGTTCAGTCGTCAACGCAGTCCAAGCAGGGTCGACCTTCCACAACAAAAACGTGCTCGCCTTGAGAAGCCTGTCGATGTTCGCATTTCCGACTCCAACGCAATACTGCCCAACTTCGGAATCAGCAGTAGCCGTCATGATGCTCGTAGTAATGAAGACAGCAGAGATAGCTCAGACCAAGAGCCACCGGGGTGGCCGGAAAAGGCAGCTTGGAAGCCAGGAGGTGTTCACACTGAAATGTATGGTGTCTTGCCTTACTCGACACCTGGCTCTGAGGCTAGCTCGCGCGAACAGAGTAAATCACCCATCGAATCTATGGCACTACCTCAATCCAATCTGCACAGGCCATTCGATGCGCTTGCCGATGCGGTTGCCGCGGTAGAGCTCATGGAGCAGCAACAACGGTCAGGATTGTCTGAGGCTGGGGAGAATACAGGTCTTCCTAGCGAGTCGCCAATTGAAGGCGATGGAGCGACTCCCACTGGCTCAACGACAACAGATACTTCTGACAAGCGGAGGAAGAAAGCTGCCGGAATACGACGGCGTGGCATAACTCGCTCGACGGCCACTAGTTTACCGTCTGTCATTACGCAGAATATTATCTCCCTGCATGAAGCATGGCGCCTGTTTGACTATTATAAACGAAACTGTCACCCATTCGTCCCAGTCTTGTCGGAGGTGTCCGACACCTTCGACACTATACAGAAGGAGCCAATGCTCCTGAACAGCATTCTAGCCGTGGCAGCAACCCGGAACAAAGATCTTCTCGAACCAAAGAAGGATAAATCTGGTCCAAATGTTAGATCACTCATAGTTGGGGAAGTGTCGAACAATGTCCACATCTCTCTTCATCGCCCTGCATCCGGTCGAAGTGCAGTACAAGCATTGATCACGTTCGCTGCATGGCATCACTATCCTTTCTCTCTGTCTGGGCACGCTTTACGAATGGCAGTAGAACTGCGGCTATACCTAGCGATGGACAAGCTCGTTAATCCTGCAATCCGTCACCCTGACGAATCTGAGGATGAGCTGTACGCGTCCGCACGGATATGGCTCGCAACAATCTGGTTAGACTTCCAGTAAGTATCCGCTGTCGCTTGACGGATTGTGCCCTAATCTGAAGTTCCGCTGTGTACTTCACAGAATTTCAACAGGCACTGGGCGCTTGACGATATATTCCGATCAAATCAAGCCTGGGTTCCTCGAGCTGTATCGCACGCATCGACTAGGTATGTCGCAGAAATAACGGATGATACGTGTGCTGCTGGTTTGACTGATGCACGATCTCTTAGCCGAATCTACGGATACCGTCCTGGCCTCCAATATCGAACTGATGTTCCTGAAGCGAAGAGCTTTCGAGGATGCTAACGCGGTTATTAGGGAGGAGTTTGATGGATGGCTGAAGACATGGGATACGCATCTAGGTGAGCAAGCCTCAACTCGGTAGATCGCGCATGCCTTGCTAAATTCATCTATGTGCAGCGCGCTATGGTTCCGCAGACTCCTTCTACCGTCAATATCTCCTCTATCAGCACGCTTACGCAATAGTCGAGACTCTTGTCCCGAGGCTGCGTCATGGGACGATTAAAAGCTCCTCCTCGCCAAGTCAGCGGGCTTACCAAACAAACGTGTTGGAACCTCTCTTCCAAGCTGCACGATCTTGCATCACCATCTGCCTTTCAAAATGGACTCTGTTCCATGCGTTACCATACATGCCACGACACACACTCGTGCAAATATCTTATGTCGCGCTACTGGCGCTCCAATTAGCACACGTGAGCTTGTCATACCTAGTTCCTGTGCTGGATCATTCTAAGTACATGCTATTGCATGCTATTGCATATTAAGGCGACTCGTCGAACCCTGCTTGATCCGGAAAAAGTGCTCGAGGACAGTCGCGCAATTGCAGATCTTGTAGGACGAGTGCACCTCGGTGCACGCTTTGCTAGCACTATAAGGAAAGCCGGAGATCGCTTTCAGCAGCTACAGCACTCGGTCAGTCCGAAGGCCGGTACAGCTATCCCTCAATCCGAGTTGGCAGCCCTACAAGGAGCTTACGACGGTCGGCTCTTCGTTCCGCCGACTGCAACGGGGCAACAAGACAGTATCGGGCAGATGTGGCCGTTTGACTTCTCGCTGAGTGGAGGCATCAACGAAGGTTCGGGCGGTTGGCTAGCTACAACTGGCGTGGACTGGACAAGCCAGTTCCTTGCAAATCCGCCCACCACAGGGACTTCTGCCAGTTCGGCGGATGAGCACATCGCTGGCTTGGATGCTCTGTTGTTCGATTTTGGCAGCGGCTCGGGGCAAACCACCTACAATAGTAATTGGGCAGCTAGCCTACCATTCGGCAGCATGGAGTGATCTGTAGCGAGTACTGCTATATCGGCACATGTCTATCAGTCAAATCGAGAAAATTATAATTTTCTCACAACCATTCCAATCGAAAGTAGACTAATGGAACCCTTCCTGCCAAAGAGCAGCAGAACGTTGCTTTTTGTTCTAAGGAGGTGACAACACTGCCATTCATTTGCTGCGAGCTATATTGTAAGAGAAGCTCAAAGCTCCAGTTGAGTTGAGAAAGCTAGTATGCCTACTGGTCCCGTTTTCTCGTGCCGTGAGCTTCTCGATTCACACAAAGTACAAGCGAGCCTGAACGATGCCTACCTTCATTGAGGCTATTACTGCTTATGCTAAGTCTCTGTCAGCCTGAATATCTCGGCTTGTCAGTAGCAAGGGAATACTTGTGTTTCAGAAAGGTGTTTGATAGTTAACGCTTTGATAGAAATTGCGACGGATTTTTGACAAACACTAATCCAGCAGAAGTAAAGTCTCTAACCTACACCCTAACCGAGATCCAAGCCTGGTTCAATACTCTAATCTACATACCGTTTGCCGTAAATGCCTTCCAGCTGAGCCTTGATCTGGCTTGAAACGATTTTGGAGTGGAACCTCGCCCAGCCGAACGTACCGACCATTACCCAAAGACCGTCAATTCCCATGTTGGGCCTCCATACACCATTGAGCTCTCCCTCGTGGTCTAGACCCCAGATCTTCTTGATTCTTCCGCCAACTTCTTCCCCGAGAATGG
The DNA here is from genome assembly GCA_022813105.1 of Cystobasidium onofrii. Lineage (NCBI taxonomy): Eukaryota > Fungi > Basidiomycota > Cystobasidiomycetes > Cystobasidiales > Cystobasidiaceae > Cystobasidium > Cystobasidium onofrii. The sequence goes on along the minus strand of JAKLNA010000048.1, from coordinate 26,594 downwards.
CTTTTACAGAGTCACCAACACTGGTGTAGCCAGTGGCAAGAATGACAAGATCGTATTTCTCCCTCGAGCCATCGGCAAAGACGACATCTTCTCCGTCGAACTTTTCGATTGAACCTTGACGGATCTTGATACGGCCATCAACGACTGCTTCGGCAGCACCAGCTTCATAGTAGAAACCGCCACCCCTTTCCCAACCAAGCAAGACGGTACCTGTGCCCTTGATACCAGAATACCACTTAAAGCCGGCCTTGGTGAGGCCATCAATGAGTTCACGATCCTTATCGGCAAGGTCGGATGTCATACGCCTAGCTAACTCCTCACTTGCACGGATGGGCATTGCGTGAGCCATTCGGTCGGCAACATCAAGCGGAGGTCCATCTTCGCAGTAGACTTTGCCAAGGACCGCTGGTGCACCATGTGTGAGACTAAAGATGGGAAGGCTATGTCAGCTGACGGAGCGCATGCCGAAACCAAGACGAGGTGGCTCATGCCTTACCTCATAACGTAGGTTGGGGACCGTTGAAGCATAGTACAGTCGACGCCATGTCTAGCAGCATCAAGAGCAGAGTCGAAGCCTGATGACGATGTTCCAACGATGAGGACCTTCTTTCCTTTCCAATCGCGGCAGGAATCATGATAGGCAGAGTGACGGATTGTACCCTTGAAAGTCTCAGCACCTTCAATATTGGGCAGGTGTGGTGTGCCAGCTAGACCTGTTGCGAGGACGAATTGCTTGGAGCGGACTGTACGCTTTTCTCCTCCTCTCTTGATGGTTGTCACCCATTGTTGAGTAGCTTTGTCGTATGTAGCATTCTCAACTTTGGAAGAGGTCCAGACTCTCAAATCTAGAGAGTCGGCATATGATTCGAGCCAGTTACCAATTTTCTGACAAATATAGGCGAATATCAGTATGCATATACAGAACAGATCAAAGAGACTGTGCACTCACTCCGGCGGGCGTGAAGACAGGCCATTGGCGGGGAAACGGAATGTAAGGTAGATGGTCTTGCCAGACTGGGAAATGGAGACTGAGAGACTCGTAGCGCTTGCGCCAGTTGTCGCCGACGCGCTCGTTGGCTTCTACGACAAGAGCAGGGACACCAAGTGCTTCGAGACGAGCTGCCATGACCAGACCACTGTTGTGTAGAGGCGACAATCGCCGAGTCAGTTAGCCATACAGGCCGAAACTTCCACTTGCATATAGGGTAGAGGCAACTCACTTGTGACCACCTCCGACAATGACTACCTCTGGATCCTTGTCTTCAAATGCAGCATTGGCAGATCGCACTTCTGACCATTTCCTTGAATCAGTGATGTGCCCATCAGCCCGTCCGATTTCAGGAAAGTCGATAAGGCCTTCCAAGATTGTATTGAGCGTCCATGCCTTGTAGCCGGAAGAAGTCGAGACAATGTTGGCTACAGCCGTGCATACGCCCACTTTGGTCTTGAACTCGAAGTGGAACGGAATGAATGCGACATCGTCGTATGGTCTCGCTACTTCTGGAGCTGGGTTGGGAAGAGGTTTGAATGAGTGTGGCTTGGTTTCTGGGAAGGTGGCCTGGGGCAGGATAATGTAGACTGATCAGCGGGAATGCATGGTTAGGAGCTCTCGGAGGAGCCTGCACTCACGGATGCTACTTGTGCAATCTTATCGGAGCCGTGCAGTGTGCGGTAGTCCCATGTAAACGCTGCCTTGTCACGCCACCATCCTGCGATAGCCGTTGAAAGCGGTCAGCAACCACAGCTATGAACGTATCGGTTTATATCAAGGCCATACTCACCATCACCAATAAGGGTCTGAGCCACAGGCCGACCATCGCCCTGAGCAGCCTTGTTGGCAGCCTGCTCGAACTCCTTCAGCCACTGAGTCGAAATGGCAGCTGCATCTGCATCTGCTGGGAAGTCTCTGCCATTGCGCTCGTGTGTGGGAAGAGGATAGCATGCATCATCTGCAGAGACTCCATTTGGAAGACTCTGTTGTTGCTTCTTTAGGTTTTCGATGTGGTTGAGTTCTGTCTGAGAAGCGTGTCCATTTGCAGCTCTGAGTCCAACCATGGTGTAAGGCCGCTAACTATGAAATGGGAAGAGTGTGATAAAGCAAACAGCGGAGAAAGGGTTTGTCTGATGAATGCTGAAATAAGATGTGCAACCCACATGACACTGCGAATATATAGCTGCTCCATTACTCCAGCTGCGGCCGGACTTTCAGCGGCGCTTGACTTCCCAGCTGCCTAGCTCCGCCCTTTTTCTCTCCAGGCACCGCATGCGCATGAGTCACCCGCAACAGCTGCTGGGTGTCCCAACGATCAACTTGAATTACCGCTGCTTGCACTGTGCTTGAAAAGCTCGCAGGCACTTCCGAATACACGCCGCTATGAGAGCGACCGTGAGAAGCCAGTCACGTGATCAAAGAGGTTGCCAGAGTCAGCAACGCATATGATAGGAAGCTCGGAGACACGTAACAGACGCACTTGTATGTGATGAGCTGGTAGCTTTACTCCAACTCAATGACCTCTTGTAGTAGTGCAACGCCTTGCCGCCCGTCATGGGAAACTGCGACGAATACAGAACCTCAGCTTACTAAGCAGAAGTGTGCCTTCTAAAGGCCGCTGCAGCTCCGAGGCAGAGGACCGCCCTCCAAGTTGCCGAAGCCTATCCGGCGCGTGCAGACAGTTGACTTGTTTTCAAGAGCTGGATAGTCTCTCCACTTTTCCTCTGTTCACCCATTAACACTTCCAAAACAGATTCGAATCATGAAGATCAGCGGCAATGGTTGGGTTGTTACGGGTGGTCTAGGCGGACTCGGTCGAGTAATCGCAACAAGCTTGCTAGCAGAGGGCGGTTCAGTAGTGGTGAGCCTTCATGCGGTTAAATCGCTAGCTACACAGTAGGTATCGTAGCTAACTGTACGGTTTGTTGTGGCAGCTATGGGATGTCCTGCCGCAAGAAAAGGGAGAAGAGCTTGCTAAACAGCTCCAATTCTCTGGTTATATTTCGGTTGACATTGCACAACCTGAATCAGTGGAAGTTGCTGCCAAGAAGTCATTAGAGCTCCTGAATGGTGTCAAGCTGGTAGGCTGTGTTCACTGCGCCGGAATTGCTCTCAGAGTAAGCGATGTTTGAAAAAGTATGGATTACCGTATAGTGGCGATAAACTGACTATAGCTCATTTTGACGCTTTCCACGATTTGCCTGTATCAACAGAGAGACTGGACAAACAAGATGGCCGACTCCATAGCCCAATTCAAAAAGATGTTGGATGTCAATACATTCGGTACCTTCGTTGTCAACGCCCATATTTCCGACGCTATCAACTCTCAATACCCTGATCAGGCCGAAAAACTGCCACCTCGCGTCAATGAGGAGCGAGGGATTATTGTCAACTATGCATCTGCCGCAGCTAGACCTTATGCCCGTGTACTCGGTTATGGACCCACAAAAAGTAAGTCAACTTCGAAGAGGTATCAGTCTGAGATGCTTCAAAACACCGATCTTACGATTTGGTCTTCTTCGTTCATCTCCTTGTAGCCGCCGTTGTTGGAATCACTAAGAGCGCCGCGGACTACCTTGGACCTGCCGGCATCAGGGTGTGCTGCGTTTCTCCTTCCATTGTTGCTACAGGTATGAATGGACCTCACATCGTACGTGAACGAAGGCAGGGACTGGCACACGTGATATGGCGTCAACTGATCAGCTGCTCGTTTCAATGCAGCCATACTTTGAAGGCCAACTGGAAGCAACTGCTACCTTCCCAAGACGACAAGCTCAGCCAAGCGAAATGTGGATGGGAACAAAGTACCTCATTGAAAATGAGATGATGAATGCTTTCGATGTGAGCGATCTTTCCTCGGCTGGACTACATCTACCGAGCTCGATTTCTTATGGGTTTTCTGCTCTTCAGCTGCACATTGATGGTAATTGGCATCTAGTATCCGACTGGCAACCCGGGACAGATCGTGAGTATCCGCCCAAGAACTTGTTCAGAGAGATTGCACCGCTGATGCAGACATCTAACACTACAGCTCGAGCCCTTGCCCCTGGTCTCGAGTGAATAGCCGCAAAATCATCGTTTCTTCAGCAGCAGCCTCAAAGAGAGCATCTAGGATATTTGTACCAGATCCAATGCTTTGTATAGGGAAAAGAGCACTATCTATTTGACAATCAGAGCGTAAACTTGTGCTTGAACGAACAGAATTGAAAACAAGGACGACTCACGTTACAGATCCATCACTATGTTGCAGTTATAAGCGGCTTCGTGTAGATTACTTTGATAATGGATTGCCATGTTCGTCGACTTCGGGCACTACAGGCTGACCACCGCCTCCGGCGCTGTGGACAGAAAGGGTTGGACGAATGAGCTGGATCTAGTAGGTTTCTTTTGATTTGTGAACGCCTTACCCTGCCTCCATTCCATCACCGCCGCCTCCCTCGACAGCAATATTGCCCTCTCCTTCGACTACAAGCCTGGGCGCAGCGTACAAGTTGTTGACAACTGAGGAGCGCTTCCACACTTCCAGATCGTTGTTCGCTCTGTTCCACCACTCTTGCAAACGTGCTTTCTGCTCGTCCGGCAAGCTTGCAAGCAGATCTGTATCTTCTTCTCCTGGAGTGCTCGATTGCTGCTGCTGACTCTGTTGGCCAGAAGAGAGGGAAGAATAGACTTTAGAGGCAGGTGGGAATGAGAGCTTTTGGTATGTTTGTTGTCCAACAATAGAAGAAAGCTCTTCATGGAACTTGCGGTCTGCTAGCCGTAGAAAGTACTCTCTGAAATTGTACGAGCCGAAAGAACCTGCTGCTCGAGCCATCGACGAATGCAAGTTCGTGAGCGCTCGCCGTGATATCGTGTTCGATACGTTTGAAGCCATGTTGAGGTAAGGCTTTGTAGATCTTGTGGAGTTTCAAGAGTTTGTGCGAAAAGGAAGAAGCAAACGTGCAATGGATGGCGAGACCGGCAAGATCATGCAGTCAGTTGGAAATTGTGGCGAATCTGCAAGGACAACCCGTAGACAAGGAAGATTGAGGAACATGTACAGCAGGCACACCTTTTCCATAGCTATTGGAAATCTCTATTACTGCCGCTCAGTGCAAACGCAGATCCGATACTGTGCCAGGTAAATTTCACTGATAATCAGTATGCCCAAATAGCACAATGTGCAAAGATAGCCCAGGTTTATGAGTACAACGACAGACACCACAAACATTGAAAGATAGTTTATGGCTAACCGAGCCCACAAAAGCTACACATTATAGTTTCTTGGTAGGCCGACGTCCATCACTGCGAATGTATGGTCAGCAAGATTGTTCAGAATACACCCTTCGAGCGATTGGACGACCCTACTCACAACAAGTCAACATAGTCTACTTTCAGAGCAGTACCGTCAGAAGAACCTTTTGCCTTCTTGGCCTTTGCCTTCATCCCTGAAGCGCCCGTCTTCTTTTTTGAAGTTGCACCAGACTCGATGTCTTCGTCCATGCCGTCATCCAGGGTTTGTTGCCTAGCCAAAGCACGCTTTTCTGCTTCAAGCAACAGTTTCTGTGCCTTTTGCTCAACTGCTGATTTGGGTTGCGCTGATGGACCAGATTCTTGCTTGTCTAGTAAGAGTGCAGCCGACGCCACACTGCGGTTGACAGAGTTGTTCTTGAACTGCTCAGAGATGGGCGCATTCCGCTGCACATTCTTCTGAATCGATGCACGAGCTTGATTAGCTGACAAGCCTAGCTTCTCTTTCTTTGTAGGGCGCTTGTAGCTCTTTGCTGTGGTTCATGAATAGTTTAGGTGTATCAGTGGTCAGTACGGAACATACGCAGAATGCAAGAACCGTCAGCCAAGCGTGAATACGAGTGTCTAAGAGTCCACAACTGACCTGATTTGCCCATCCTCACAGCTGCTATTGTCACTTGGTGAGAGAACCGTGACTTCCAAAATTTGCGATCAGTCGTGAACATGATCGTGAACAGGGCAGAGGCATGTTCATGATTTACGATTTAGCATACTCCTCACTGACTGCACATTCTTTCTCGGCTCATCTCTGCAACATCGTGTTTTCGGAAGGGGACACAAAAGCCGAACAGGTGTCAGTATCCTGCCTTTAAAGCATCCGCGTCTCCCAAACTTCAAAGCCAATAGTTGGTCTTGTATATCCCACAAGAAGCTGCCTGGTTGTTCACTGATAGCTTGCCTTCTACAGAACATAGCCTTTCACCTCAAGCAGTACTTACTGGCATACTTGTACCGCTCTCGAAGTCCCCAAAGGCTCGCCTCCATCCTTAACACTCTCCAAGATCTAGCCACCAGGCAATTCTGAGCAAAAACACACGGATGCATGACTATAGCTCTACCCTTCAACCGCCTCAGCGTTGGCACAGGCAATCAAGCCTCGCGAATTGCACGCTCCTCATCATGGCTCAACAGGCGCGGTGATGTACGCAAAGATGTGGAAGCTCTCTTTGCAGCTTCTGAAAGCTCTCGATCTTCAGAGACCGCCGCCGCAATCGATGCATACCCCGTAGCTAGCACATCTTATCTGCCAGCTCGTGTAGCTTCCGACTACCCAGGGAATAGCGAACGGACTTCGTCTTCTTGGAAAGGTAAAGGCCGCGCTTTGCCGTCCACCGACGCTAGTCTGCAACGCAAGGTCAATGAATATGTTGAAGAAGGCCACTTCCAGAGACCGCTCAGTACCTTCTTCAGCGAGAATGCGCGAGACGATGCAGCATCAGAGTCTTCTACCTCAACTGCATCCACATCAGACGCCGTCACGGATATTAGCGGCTCCTACATTGGTCAACCTTTACTGTCAATAGATCAGCTGCCAAAAACACCAGCTGAAGCGGTACAGCTCGTCAATGTAGTAGCGCAAGGTCCAAAGGCTTTATCACGTTTGCGTGGTGTACTTAAACGGCTTAAGGCTTGTCCTCCACAAATCAGGATCGCAGCCCTATCAGCAGCTCTGGCATTCCCTGTAGTTCCGAGTACACAATGGCATGACAAGTCAGTCCGTTCGAGCGCTCGCAATGCCGTTTTCGACAGTAATGGAACAAGAGCAGGCGTTATCCTAGATGATATAACGTTTCACAATCTTTGGAGCGATCTTTGGTCTTTGGCAGGAGAGACTCTTAACCTCAGCCCAGACGTGGCTACACGTATCCTGAAAAACATACTCTCTTTTCCTCTTCCCAAGGGGAAGAAGCTTCGAGTATCAGCTGATGATAGCTGTTGCGGCAAAGCGATGCGAACGTTGCTATTCTTAGCTGGCCTTGAGGACAACCCGGCGCTAGCGGTCAACGTCTTAGGCCGTTTGCTTCAGTCGAATCTCTACCACCTCAATAATGGCGCGTCCTCCAGCTTTGGACAGCTAGACACGTTCGCAGACCTTGATGTCGAAGAAACTTTGGCCGATATCAACGACATCGTCCTGATACTGCAAGACCTTCTCCGATCTGGCATTTTGTCATCCACCACAGTAAATAGCTTCAAGCTTTCGGAAGTCATCACTCAGGCGCCTACGATGTCCGATGATGAGTTCAAGCATATCTTGAAGCAGACTCTGCTACGCATTATCCTTCAATATTACGTCGATCATGGTGAACAGCGATACATCTCTCGAGTTGCTGGCCTTCTGGAATTCACTGATACATCTGCACTGAAGAAAGATAGCGCAACAGATCGCGATCTTAGCCTGATGCTGAATGTTGCAAAGGATGCCATGATTCAACTTCGAATGGACCCACGGTATGCAAGTGCAGCAGGTCGCATACTGCGGCAGCTGGTACAGCTACAAGGCGTTTGCCTGGAACAGCGAGACAATACTGTAGGAGAGAACGACCAGGCCGCTTTTCAGGTGCAAGGTTTACTACGAGATTACTTCAAGATTGTCTTGACGGGAAGTGCGCCCGAAATCGATTTACTGGATGTCGCTAAAGAAGTCACTTATCTTTGGCAAGCTGCGGTACAAGCTAAGTTGTTGCCCGAGAAGGAATTTACGATTCTCGATCTACCACAATTAGTGTGTTTCTTGGAGCTCGGCACGAGGGTCAACGACGCGCCAACGCAATCCCTGTCAAGACAGGCAGCCACGGTACTCTCTGACCGCCTTCAAGAGGCTATCAAGAAACGAGAAGCACTCGAGAACGATTTGGTGAACGATGCTCTCGCAAGTCTTTTGGCTCACAGTACAATGTCATCGGTGTCAGTAAGCTCGTCGGTGGATTCGATTCTCAAGCTCTACCATTTCTTCAAGACTTCGGACGTAGTACCTGGTGGCTTTTCCCTGCAGAGCAAAAATTTGAGATCGCTAGTTCAGATGGCTCGTTCTCGTACACAGGGTTCACCACAGCTCGATAACATTGATGAAGATGCCATCCCATCAAGCTCGTCTATCATCGATCATTTCATGCGGTGTAGAAGCTCCTGGCAAGCTGTTCCGCATCCCGATTATACTGCACTGGCTGGCGCTTTACTGGATAATGGCGAGTATGATGCATCCAGACAAGTCATGCAGCAGCTTCTTAGGATCAAAGAGGTTCCGTCGCTAGAAGACGTCGAAATCGCCTTGAAAATACTGTCGAGAGATCAGCCGGATGAAGTGCGTCATATTATCTCAGACGCGAAGGAAGAGGGCTTGTTGGTGGAACCTAAGGTTGTATGATAAACTGGCTTACAATGCGGCAATTTATGTTGCTATGGTCGTCTCATATTACCATTAATACAAGTTGTCATCGTGTTCAGCGCAGAGCTTAGTAAACAGGTGTCTTGCAAACCCTTTTCAATACCAGATACTCCTTGTCCTATGGCACTCGACCATCTTCTTGCCTTCTTTTTCCCATTCTTTGGCCTTATTCCAAAGCCAAAAATCTAATAGCACAGCATTAACACCCGTACTCTCTTCTGTTCTTCCCTCTGCCTGTAGCAGACTAACGACTTCTTTCCGCAGTTCTTCTACCGCTACTATTGATAAAGCACGTAATTCAATTTCTAGCTCGCTTCCTGATTCTATATACTCTTTCTTCGCAAGCTTTTCTTGCAGTGATGGTGAATAATCTATTAAATTCAAGAAATTGAGGATTTGTGGCACACGACTGGAAGCGAGCGCATGCAGGCATCAGATATGTCTATCATGCAGAGCAGTCAGAGGATGTAATGAGAAGCTCACTAGTCTGCGAACATCGTCAGATGGTCGATACCAGTGATTTTTGGAAAATGGAGGCTTTCGTCTTTGACGCTCTCAAAAGCTGCCCATAGTTCAGCTACCAGGATTTGAGGCCGCTTCCACAGGTATACTGTAACAGTAAGCGATCGTATTAGCCTGTCCTCTAGTATCGACCGCCCAGTATACCGAGCGCACCTTTTCCTACTTTGGGATGGAAAGCTTCATCCTTGAACACCGGGAATAGATTGGTCACTCTCTGGACGAGCTCGAGGGCGTCAACTCGGCAGTTCTGCCCGGTGCCATCCGGTTGAGCGTTGCACGACTGCAGTAAATTGTAGAAAGAGCCTTGGAAGTCCTGTCAACGAATGAAACTGCAGAGTAAGCCTTTTGAGTCTAGACGGCAAAACTTCTATCCGCTCAACTAACCTGAATCAAGATGCTTCCCGCTTCACGAAGCAATTCTATTCGAGTCTCCAGCAGCGGTACTTGCTCTTTCGACCTACCCGAAGGTCTGAATATATCTCGCAGTTGGTGGTCAGTCGCATTCACCCAAAACTCGGGAGACGTTGCTTGTAGGCCCGACTCCAGTGCTAGATAGTCAAGAGTAAGCATGGTTTAATCTCTACGCAGCAATGTAAACGAGCAACCTACCTCTGTTGACGGCAGCTGGTAAACTCCAGTACCCCGTCCAATCTTTTTCGGTACCTGGCGTTTCCTTGCCATCCACACCGTCCTTGTATGTGACTGCGTATCTACCTTGTTCAATTGTATCACCAAGTTCGGACCAGAAGCTAAAGTTAAGCAAAGAGACCATGAATATCCAGTCTGCTATGTATTTTGGACCATGTTTCGAAGGTATAGGATGCAGAGGTTCTTCAGCCCAGAACGAAGTCGTTGGAATCATAGAAGCGTAAGAAGAGGTAGATGCAGAGCTAGAGGCAGGGGACGAGGTAGTCGAAGGCTTGACCAAGGATTCTGCAAAGGTGGCAATGCCGGACCGATTGAGGCTCACGTCGGCTGAGCGGGGCACGACTGCATAAGCTGTCTTCAGGACTGGATTGACCCGCTCCGTATTGTCGGATGGCTCATCGTTCGTCATCGTTCAGTCCGTCTTGGCATGTGTGAATAAGGAGCACCAGTCAACAGAGCGTAGCATGGCCCAGAGCTGCACCAAGAGGATACAAGCACAGTTTTGACAATGTAGTCGGTGGTGATCGGCGCAAAGAGGTGTATATCACGAACAGAAACGCAGTTATTCGCCTGGACAGCATAGGATTCACCGAGCTAGTAGACTGGCTCTTGACTGACAGTCGAACAAGATAGGAACCCTGCAAAGGGCTCGCTTACATCGACCGCACATCGTGAAGCCTGGCAGGTGCATTATCGGAATCCGTACGCCTCAGAACTCCTGGATGCCCGCAGGAAGCAGCTGGACCGAGGCAGACGAAATGCAGCATGTTACGCTGTCTTACTACTCAGCCTCAAGCCTGCCTTCGAGGCCGCAACGCTCCGTCAGCACCGTCAAGTCAACGAGTCCGACTAACGTGGTTGTTTGGGAGCTGATGGACAGACTTAGCAAAGCGGGAATCGTACTATTGTCTCGCGGTTAGTTGCTCTCAGCTTCCGGCGATAGAATGTAGCAAGTATAGTAGAAGTAGGACACTTGTGCTCAGACTCTCAGACTGAGTATCTGCGTCTAGGCAGAATTCGAAATCTTTGCTTAAAGGTTCCCACGTATTGTTGATGAATGCTCAGTGTTGCAGAATACACTCGGCTAGTCTATACTTTCTCTGTCATAGGAAAGTTATCAACAACGAACTTGGAAGGGGTTTAATTTGGTTATCATTTAGATCTTTCCAGCCTTGACGAGACCTGCAGGCACAAGACGGCAAAAAGGGAAAAAAGAAGCAATATCGTCAGTTTAACGCAATTCATGAGCCGAAAAAGGCTACTACGGAAGGCTACGAAAGCCTTCTTTCAATGACCCTCAACCCACCTTCAATATCAGCGACAGCTTGAGCCAAAACATCTTTTTGCATTTTAGGATCTTTTAAATCAGCCAAAACTTTTTCTTGAATTGATTTAACAAGATCTGCTTGTTCAGCTTCACGTTGTTGAGCTTCGAATCTAACCCAGCTATCTAATGTTGCTTTTACTTCTGCTGCATAATTTGCTTTTTGTCTGTTGACGAATGTTTCATGTTCTAGTTTGGCGGTTTCCTGTGAGTATGACAGAGATGACATGATGCGACAGAGGGGAAGAGCATGTCAGTATGGCATGCAATGAATGATGCTTGTTTCGCTGTTCTTGAGCTTCTCGCCAGCCTTGCCTGATCTTTCCCTCCTCGATCGCCCCGTATCTATCTCTAGACTAGACGAAGGACCGGCGCAGGCAACAGGCAGGGAAGCATAGCAACAGCGTTGCTCCCACCCACCTTGGAGATCTCGAACATGGCCTTTGTCATCTCCACAACATCCTTCATCTCTCCGACGCTCGAGATGCGCGACTGGACAGCATCGGTGTGGGCCTTTCGGGACTGGTTGAGGATGCCTTTGATGCGCTGGAGGGAAGGGAAGGACGGCACGTCAGGGAGGACAACAGATCTAGAACAGCCTGATGACAGCCCACCTCAATCTGGCCCTCGGCCCACTCTGCATACGGGCCTCTGACTGAGCTTGCGATGAAGGCAGCCAGGATGGCAAAAGAGCCCAGGACGACGACTTCCTCGTTGATCACGAACAGCTCCGAGGAGATGGCAGCGGCGGTGAGGCCGGTTCCGAGGGTGATGTACGAGGTCTTTGCGATGGGCGAGTTGCCAGGCAAGGCATTGATGATGGAGGCTGCGCGCGACTTGGGGTCCTCTCGAGCAGGCGTGGTGCTGGCCAATCGAAGGCCCGAAGCTGCAGGCGCAGCGGCGACAGAGCCACGGAGAGCGGCAGTGGACGAGGTGCGGGCGAGGCTCCTGATTGCGAACGACATGGCTGTGGCTGGGCCGTGTGTTGGTGTGTGTCCGCGGTGTTGATGGATGGATGGATGCGATTAGACGGGAGAGAAGAGAAAGAGCCGCAAGAGATCACGCTGCTGCTTCTTGCCTGTGGACAGCACAGAAGTGAGGGAGGATGGACGGCAAGCTAGGTATGATAGGACACTGCTGCTGTAGCAGCAAGATGGATCCTCAACTACACCGCACGCTGCTCTCGCTTTGTTGCATCGTATGGCTACTATTCTCCAGCTTGTATGCATTGCAACGAAGACCAGCAGAAGAGACATTCGAACATACACAACGCAGCCAATCACTGTTTATGAGGTTCATGCAATAGCTGACCCGTCTCTCTGTCGCTTTCTCTTCTCTCCTCGCAAACTCCATTCTAACCCATTCCATGCAGCCTGTCACGCTAACCACCATGGCATCCTCGACAGATTCAACCATAAACTGGGCTAAAACTCATGTGAAAATGACAGTCTTTCATCAGGCTGGTCTTGCTTGAAGTTGTTGTTATGCATTAAAAGCCTAGCAGGAACGGGTATCGCTAGCTATCGTTACAATATATATATCGCAGATAGCAGTTTGTAAGTGAGGGTATCTATGGGATAACGAGGGATATCCTGATCTATCAATCTATAATTGCACGTAATTTACTGCTTACAGATCAGCAACCCTTCTGTTATTCTATGCATTCTATGTATTGTCATGGAAGCTCTAGCTTTATCTAAAAAGTCTAAAGAGATTAGGCCTCTTCCTGCTAGAGAAAGATTTCCCGCACCCGCACAACAAGAAGCCTTATCTTTCTCTTAAGAAAAGCTTTCGAAGCTTTCCCTTTCTGCGTATGCCTTTAGATAATAAATGTTCTTCCAACAGGGATTACCACAAATTCCTCTTTGCCCACATCTTTATCATATTTAGCTTTTTCAAGTTCTTTTACTGGATCATCATATCTTTCATCTGACATGATCCAAGTACCCCAATGTACTCCAATACTCTTCTTTATATTAAGATCTTTATGTATTGATACTGATCCTTGTGGATCCGTATGAACGTTGGCCATTATCCATCTTGGTGAGAAGGATCCTATCGGTATTAAACCTAGATCTATTGGGCGATGGATTCTACCTATTGATTTATAGAGGTCTGCGCGAAGATGCGTGGTGTAAGTATTACTAGTCTACGGTGACAAACACCATGAAAGGTGTGAGAACAGGGTTACGGAGGAAGGAAGACCCACCTGATGAGTACCCAGTATCTCCGGCATGAAAGAAGCTTTTCCCAGACTCAGAGTGTTTCACTACGAAACCACACCATAAACTCTTGTTCGTATCGAGGGGTGTACGACCGGACCAATGTTGTGCAGGTGTACAAGCAATATCAATACTTCCAACAGGAGAATCTATCCTTTTCTCATCCCACCAATCCATTTCAATAACTTTATCTTTACTAATCCCATTCTCTTTAACGAAAAATTTATATAATCCTTTAGGTATAAACCAAGTAACAGAATTACCTAATTCTTTAACTACTTCAATATCTAAATGATCAAAATGATTGTGTGAAATTAAAACGTAATCAATAACATTTAATTCTATTAATCTTTTAAGAGAACATGGTATAGATCTTAATCTTGAAGGAGCTAGAATGTTTTTAATTGGTTTTTCAGAAAATACTGGATCTGTTAAAAATGTTATTCCTCCCATTTGAATTAATGTAGTAGATTGTCCGAACCATGTAACTGTCATTTCTTGATATGATTGTTTGATTATTTCAGGTATAGGTGTGGAAGGTGTTGGTGATATTGTAGATGAAGATGATTGCACAGTAGGGGTGGATAGAGGACCAGATTTGGAAGCTTCTAGTCTCTCCCATCCTTCTTCACTCGACGGCGAAGATGATCTGGTAATATCCTCACTCTGTGTACCAGAAAACAAGGATGTATCTACTTTGGTTGAAGATGAGGTTGGAGGAAGAACGCTCGAATGCCAACTATGTCGACGTATAGTGACAAAATCAGGTTCTTCAACAGGTAAAATAGCAGCTGATATACTTGGATCTTTAGGTAAACCTCCATTCCACCACACTCTTCCTGTTAAAGGTCGAAGTAGTTGATGTATTATGAATTCCCAAAAACCAGGTTCACGCCATTCGTCCGTTACCTGTATTTGTTTCATATCAGATGTGAGATCATTCGTCAGTCACGTTTCACATAAGTCCTTCCAAAAGAGGCATTGTCAAGTGGATGCCACGTTGAAATGTAAACCAAACGTTTCTTTATGCATCTTGTCAGGGTCGCCACTGCTAACTCACATTAAGATACCGACCTGTCAACAAGCATCGTAAAGAAGCGAAGCGAGCTTTTATTGAATTTGAAATTGCTTGTGTAGTTGATGAGCCGTGTAGTATAGCAGCGTGTAATGCTTTTCTTTTCCGAAGAATGAAATACCTGTATGTTTCGGCATAGGCATAGTAGGCTAGTCTGATGACGGGCACATGGGTAGAGAATTGTCAGCTTCCAAGCTTAGTACGAAGATAGAATCAGTACTGGGCTCACGGCACTGCAAAGACGCCAATGAGTAGGTACGACGGCCTGACACGTAGGAAGCCAGTTTGTGCTGAGGGTGCGATACTGCGCATGATGCGATATGGCTGGAGGGGCCTCAGGTAAGCTTGAATGGCAGTGGAAGAGTCTAAACCAAGTATGTTGATGCTTCTGAAGACTATCATGTCATCACTGTATGGTCTGCTGTCGTAGTCTTTCCTGTATACAGGACCAAAAGAGTGTGCTGCATAAAGTGGGTTGATCGGAAGAAAGCTTCAGTTCAGCCACCACGTCTGAGAGTCATGACTTTCTTGCAGACAACACCGACATAACATAGCATATCAGGCCATACAGCATGTCCTCTCCCAAGTCAGCACCCCCATCAAGCGACATAACAAGGCAGCACACGCCTGCGAGCGGGAGCGTGGACGGCGACGATGCAGAAGAGCAGTTGCCAGAGAAGGTGTGGCTGTTGCTCGGACGCGTTGGAAGGCAGGAAACAACAAGCTGATGCTGCTTGATATCACAGCTCCGGTTCCTGCTCTCACAGAGCACGATTTACTCATCCATCATCGCCCAGCAGCTCGCAAAAGCCACAGAGGAGAGGCAGCGCAAAGACGACAGAGCGACGCGCCGCAAAGAGCTGAAGCAGGAGAGAGAGAAGCAGGCCAGCAGTCGGCCCGAGAAGGTCAGAGAGACAAGGAGGGGTGTAGTGCACAACAACAAGCATACCAACAAGCCTACTCCTGCATCACGCCGAAAAAAGCACGTCGATTCAGGCAGCTCGAGCAGCAGCAGTTCTGACGAAGATATCGTCGTGACTTCGCGGCGATCGAGCCAGGTTAGCCGTGAGAATCCACACCGCGTGAAGCTTTATAGCTAATACTACGTCTATGCTTTGCAGTCATTGCCATCTTCACCTCCAGACAGCGAAGACGAACACCGCGTTAAATCTCACGATTTCGAACAAGACAGCAATAGCAAAGCAGCAGCTAGAGCTCCGAGATCGAGTGGCAACGCCGCCAGCAAGAAGCAGGCTACAAATGGCAGCAGAGCAGCAGTTGGGATTAATGGCAAGCGAAATGTCAAGCAGAAAGGTGCTGACAGCGATGCCTCCATGTTGTCGTCTTCTTCGGATTCCGAAGCTGGCGATGACACGAAGAAGAAGCAAGTCAAGAAGGAACCCCTACCCGAAGCATCGGAAGATGTAGATAGATCAAGACAGCCTCGTCTAGTCACTGGAGCTACTATGAAATCATATCAAGTCGCAGGACTCGAATGGCTTACTTCGCTGTATGAGAATGGCCTAAATGGTATTCTGGCAGACGAGATGGGTCTAGGCAAGACATTGCAGACTATCAGCTTCTTGGCACATTTGCGAGAGCAGGGTGGGTTCACTTAGTAATTTCGCAGAGAACTTTCGACCTCATCTCCTTCTACTGCAGGCGTCTGGGGACCTTTCCTTGTGTGCTGTCCGCTATCTACACTGGCTAATGTGAGACTCACCCAATAGCTCACAATAGTGGTTTTAGGCTGATCATCTCCCAAATAGTGGGTAAACGAGTTCGAACGCTTCACTCCATCCATACCCGTCCTGCTATATCATGGAACACCTCAAGAGCGCGCTGAACTCCGTGCGACGCGATTAGCGCCACCTACCGACGAGCGCAAGAGTAAATCGCAAACCGGTTTGAAGAAGACTAAAAAGAAGTCAGGTGGTTTTACTGTTGAGAACACAACCGAGACTTTCCCTATTGTCGTTACAAGCTAGTAAGTATTTGATTGAACAGTCAATTAAGGATGTGGATCTGATAGGTTTTTCATGCTAGCGAACTGGTCATGAACGATAGGAAGTACCTGGCCGCTTATAACTGGAAATATTTAGTTATTGATGAATCTCATCGATTGAAGAACTTAAACTGCAAGCTTATCAGAGAATTGATGAGCTATAAGAGCGCGAATCGATTATTGCTTACTGGTACTCCTTTGCAAAACAATCTGGAAGAACTGTGGAGCTTGTTAAACTTCTTGATGCCTGATGTGGGTTCCATTTTAAGTCTGCCGAGTGTCCGGAGGGATAGTATACTGATGTCAATCCGTTGCATTAGATCTTCGATGATCTCGACTCGTTCAAATCTTGGTTTGACATCGATGTCACCCTCGATGATTCAGCTTCTCATCAAGTCGTAACGAAATTACATGCTATATTGAAGCCTTTCTTACTTCGTCGCGTCAAACGAGAAGTTGAGAAATCTCTGCCACCTAAGAAAGAATATTTACTTAGCGCCCCTCTCACTGAACAACAGAAGAAATTATATGACGCAGTAATCAAACGTCAAATTCGAGATTTCTTGCTTTCTAGAAAAGATCTACTTCCTGGAGCAAGTGCTGAGAAATTAGCTTTGTCGAGTTCCGATGATGAGGAGGACGATGCTGTTGCCACTGTTCAACGAAGTGGAAAGAAGAAGGCCACTCCTGGTAGTAAGAAATCAAGTAAAACAAATGGAAAGAAACGTAAATCAGAAGCTATTGAATCGCCTGAATCGGGAAGAAAGGGTGTAGCTGAAAATAAAAGATCAAGACCATCAAGTTATGCTGAAGATGAAGAAGAGGAAGAAAGATGGTTGGATGATCTAGATGATGGTACAGCTAGAGCAAAAGCAGAAGCTTTTGAAGAGAGAAGATTTGGTAAATCTAGATTGAATATGGTAAAAAATGTGAATGACGAAGAGGAAGATGATGCGAGTGGTATTGAAAATATGGCTACTAAGAAAATCAAAAGCTTGAAATTGTCTAATATGGTTATGCAGTTAAGAAAAGTCGTTAACCATGTGAGTTTCTTAAATGCTGACATTCGGTATGGTATCAGAGAGCTGATGGACTGTTGATCCCGTTACCTACAGCCCTGGCTATTCGAATGGCCTATGGATCCAAAAACAGGAGAATACGTCCTAGATGAAAGGATAGTCACCTCATCTGGGAAAATGATGCTGCTTGATCGTTTATTGGGTGAATTATTCAAGACTGGTCATAAAGTCCTTGTATATAGTCAATTCACGACACAACTTGATATTATTGAAGATTGGGCTGTCGAATGGAAGGGGTGGAAGATTTGCAGAATCGATGGCAAAACTGCGCAAGAGGATAGACGATCTCGTAAGTATTCACTTTGTATTTTGTTGCAAATACAGTTAGCTGAATAATCCTCATCTGGCCGGTCCTGTACAGAATTGAAAGATTTCAACGATAACAAAAGCAAGAATGGTGAGAACAGGAAATAGAGTATGCTATTCGACGACCTCCTAACCTCCTGTACGATCGTTGCAGCACCGAAATTATTCCTCCTGTCCACTCGCTCCGGTGGAGTTGGCATCAATCTAGTTGGAGCAGACACAGTCATCCTCTTTGATAGTGATTGGAATCCTCAGATGGATTTGCAGGCAGTACGTCCTTTATATAAGCTGATTGGCATAGCTTGGAGGCCCTAACGCTTCTTCGACCCTCAGATGGATCGAGTGCATAGACTGGGCCGTGAGTTCTCGATCATCAATGCTGGCTTCATCGTCTAAAACTGATTTTGAAACGGTATACTTCTGCAGAAACAAAGCCTGTGCTGATCTTCCGTCTGGTCACCGCAAATACTATCGAGGCTAAGGTGAGCATCCAAAGTGCTGTTTCAATACGCCCGGAAATAGACATCTCACCAATACCTCTTAGATGCTCGAGCGAGCGGGCAACAAGCGTAAGCTGGAAGCTCTTGTCATCGGTAGTGGCAAATATACTACTTCCCTAGAAGACCTGCAAGACATTTTCAAGGGAGGCAAATCTGGTACAGGCAATGACAAAGCCGCTGGTCTAGCAGCTCAAATGGTAGCGGATGAAATGCGAGACCAAGGTATTCGAGAGGGTGACTCGGAAGAAGCAGCAAGTAAAGAGATTCGCGTTATTAAAGATGGAGAAGAAGTCATTTCAGAAAAACAGTTAAAAACTTTGCTTGATAGAAGTGATGAAGCTATGAAACGTGGTAAAGGTTGGAAAGCTGAAGAAAAGGTCGTTGGAAAGTCAGCGCCAAAAGCTTTCGAAGTAATCGAGACGGTAGCTGCTAACGGAGAAGAAGAGGGAGATGTGAGTCTGACCGGAACCTGTGGAACAGATCCGCCACTGATCTATGTTCTTCTTCAGGATCTTGACGAGCTTTTCAAGCATGAAAGTCGTATAGGAACACCCAAGACCGAAGCCGATGATACCGAGTAGACTATTATACCGTATTGGCCTTTCCTCACACGTAGCTTGGAACGTTTTATATCTAGCACTGTACCATATTCAAATCATAGATACATAGATGTCGCAACACAAACTGAATCTAATCGTCCATATCCTCGTTTCCTTCGTGTAACCGCTTGTCATCTAGACCTTGCCCCATCTCATCTTCAAAGTCACGTGGGTCGGCATCATCCGCATCATCTATGTCATCCTCCTCTTCTTGCTCTTCGTCCTCTTCCTCCTCATCTTCTTCAATGTCATCGTCTTCTATAGGTGACTCCGCGCCTTCGTCATCTCCATCTTTGTCATCTGCGATCCGTCTAACATTCACATCATCTTCCTCGTCTGATGATTCCTCATCGGCTGAAGCTGCCTTTTTAAGCAGCCCGTTGCTCTTGTATTGGATTTCAACCTCCGGTACCATAGCATCTTGCGCTTCATTTGTGCCATCTTCATCGTCTTCAACTACTGTAGTCTCGTTGTCTGTCGCTAAGGCTCTCGGGGGTCGCCCTCGACGGCCAGTCGAAGGTCCAGGCAAAGGTTTGCCTTCCTTTTTCGCTTTTGCATTTCTTCGGAAGGCTACATAGTGTGAAAGCAAATTAGTTTGGAGGCAGGAGGAAGTTATCAATGGACGAATCCATACCTTTTAACTGCTTCTTTAGATCTTTTCGTAAGCGTGCAGTATCCGCTTCTCCCCAGTCCAGTTCGGGCAATGCATCCAGCACGTGCTCAGGTTTGATGGTCTTCACTCCAGCTGCTGCTGCTTGCTCTTGTGCTCTGTGTATGCCAAACAATGAGACGTAAGTCGGTAAGAGATCTTTACCCTTAGCTGAACTCACAAGGACGTCAGGTAGCTAATAAAAACAACAGCACCACGCGTGAGAGCTGTTGGCACTTCTTTTTCTGCAGGGCATGACAGACTTAGCACACTAAATCATCAGTAGCAATGAGTTAAGGACTTACGGAGCTTTGTGTTTGGAGGTACCTTTGCAAATATTGATAAATCAGCAAGCATACAGAGTAGCCGATCATGGCTATAACACCTCGAGACGCGTACAGCACTTTTAGCAATCTTTGTCACTGCAGATTGGAAGCAATGAGCAGATGACAGACGGCGTGCTCAACGCAAGAAGAGATCTTACCCGTTGATCTAGGCAGCAGGAAGCTGTCGAGGCCCTGCTCAGCATCTTTGCCGTTATTTGAAGCAGTGGTCGTCGTGCTCTTGCCCTTAGGTCTGCCTGGCCCGGCTGGCTTGGCTGGTCCGGCCGACGTGGAAGCTTCTGCATCTGAAGGCAAGTCATCGACATCGATAGGCGCGTCGCTGACTGTCTCTGCTGCTTCTTGACGGCTTGTATCGACATCCGACATCCTCGTAGTGGAAGACGCTTCTTCGATCAGTTCCGCGTTGGCGAGAGAAAGAGACTCGTGCACTATTTCTCTAGGCTCTTTGCTTCTCATCGTCTCGGAGTGTTGATACCTCCCACAATATTACTGACTCCCCTGTGAGGGTATCTCGCTCTGGCTTGAAGAACTGGAACTAGTCTCTATTCTGGCGAAGACCAGCAGCTATGACGATGACAGGCAACGACATACTACAGCACGCTCCTCTGGTTTTATACCTCTTAGCGGTAGCAGGACTATCCATAAGCCTGTTTCCTTCTCCTCGTAACGGCCGCAGCCTTCTGTTCATCTTGTGCGCTTTGGGTTCACTGGGCATCACCTGGACCTACATGTTCAAGTACATGCATACATCCTACCAAGACTACAAAGCTGCAAGTGGGCTATTGAGTGTAACTTCAACTACAAAATGGCTCGAAGATACAAGCCTTTTCGATGAAGCTTGGAGATATGTGTGTAAAACACCGGAAAGATGGTGGATATCAAGCCAGCTTTGTCTTTTTACCGTCGGCGTATTTACAGTCTTCCTGTATGCAGAAGGTAAGCTTTCCTTGTCAGAAAGATTGTTTGCGTCTCTCTGATAACAGTTGTTGATGCTCAACAGGTTCTCGGCATCCTGCTCTACGAGGCAAAGCAGCACGCTTCATGATTCTGGGCCAGATCGTAGCTATCTCTTTCGCTTCCGCCTTGTTCCTGGCAACTCTAGCGAATATACCAAGAGCAGGCTCTGCGTACCCAAGCTCTCTCCTAGTTTGGTTCACCGCTTTCGCCTTCCTCACTGTAGCGATCGTTCCGTATACAGTTGAAGACAAAACGTTCCTACCTAATCTGCTGATCATGCATATCCTAATTACGGTACCTTTGTTTAACCTGTCTAATGCAAGCTCACTAGACAGCACATCCAAAATGCGCCACTCTCGTTCATTCAAGCGGACTTACTGGGCAATAGCAGCCATCAGTGCAGCAATGCATGTCAAGCATAGCATACCTGCATTAGCGGCTCAGAATTTCTCTTTGGAGCAATTCGCACAGCAAATATGGCCAACAGTATATTCATACCCTGCTCAAAGTAGTATATCTTGGGATGTCTTCTGCACAAATGCAATTTGGCAATTATGGGCTTTCATGGAAATTTGGCAATATCGAAAACAACATAGCTTATTGGAAAGTGGAAAGGCTTTGATCTTTGTAGCCCTTGTACCAACTTTTGGCAGCGCTTCTGCTATAGCTGCTTTCCTTGCTTTACGTGAAGATTGGCGCGCGAAGGATAGTTTAGTAGATAAGCGAGCTTGACTATGCTACATGTATGAAAAGGCTTGCATTGTAGATGATGATATAGCAATAACAACATGTACATTTAGTGTTATGAAAACAGCCAAGCCAGCAATATCGCAATAACCACAATCAAGGCAGTACCAGTACCTAGCATTGCATGTTGCCATTTCGCAATCTTGTCATGAATAATCTCTTGATCGTGCATATGATCCTCAAGAGCAGACATTGTCTCTTTGCTCCTCTCAGCTATCTCTCTAGCTTTGATAAGGGTTCTTTGGTATTCATCAAGCTTTTCATGGGCTGTACGTGCTGTGCTTTCTGCTGATTGCATGGTAGGAGTGGTACTCTGCAAAGCTGACTGTGCGGTGGAGATCATTTCTCGTAGCTCGGTAGCTGTATGGTCTTGGCCTTCATATTGCTCTAGTATGTGCGAGAACATGAGGATTTTATGCTCTATGCTATGCTGTGAATGAAACCCATATTGTACGTCTCAGGAGAGGTCTTTAAGCTGAATACCACGACTGCAAGCGTACCTCTAACTGTGCACACTGCCTCTCATACTCAGCACAGTTCTTCATTGATGTCTGAATGGCCTCTATCAGTTCCGAAGGCATAAAAGGGTCATTGGCAGCAGTATGCTGATCAAGGTGGGTTTCCTCATCTTCGTTGGGCTTGTAATCTCCACGCAGTGATCTGAACAATGTGGCATGCTCTATCTCGCGCTCCTCTTCGGTGAGTGGGCGCTCCTTGAAGGGAGGGAGTAATTGGGTATGTTGGCCACTGTCGTGGCGAGACCTTAGGCTGTCATGCGCGGACGATGAAGACAGGCTCGCGCCCTGACTGGCTTTTCGATGTCCGCGAGAATCGCGATGGTGTTGATGATGGTGTTGATGATGATGATGTCGCCCTAAAGCAGATGAAGTAGAACCAGTCTGGAAGTCGTGACTGATAGGACGGCTCCCTGTCGGCTGCGAGCTGGCTAGCCCTCGGTCGAGCGGTGCGCCGTTGGAGTCAGTGCTCTTGTTGAGGTCTGGGGCCGTTGATATCCGAATGGAAGGGAGACTGCGGCAGAAAACATAATGTTGGCACTGTCCATATATTCCAATTGCGACAACCCACCTCAGTCGGCCTTTACGGTGGTGGCCATGTCCGAACATGGGCAGGCCAAACTTCGAGCTTTTGCGCGGTCGGCGGTAGAAACGCAGAGACAGCCCCGCCTGATGACTGTTTCTTCTATCGTGAGCTATGACTACTAGCCATGGTTTGCTGTGATGCGTCGAGTTGGTTACAGTCAGCCTGCGCGTCTCTCGATTGCCTGCAGCGAGATCGAGCAAAGCCACAGCTGCAGGACAGGACAGCTTCGAGTGGAAGCCTCGACACGGCATAGTCATCATTGGCAATCCACCAGCAAGCATGACCTCGCCGACATCAAGATTCGGCGAAGACACCCTGCCCAGGCTGCAGCTGCCCCCGAACCAGATCCAGTCGTTCAGCGCGCCTGCCAGCGGAGCGACCACCCCAAATGGAAGTGCGGCCGCAAAGTTCATGTATCCGAGCCTCACTCGCAGCGGTGCGCTCATGAAGACTGCCCGCAAAGCTGGCTACCTCGAGATCAGGTCCGTCCATCCAGTACTCCCAGTATCCGACGCATTTGCTAATGGATAACAACCGATCGCACTGATGACCACATCAACGCCGACTGTTAATCTATAATCTGATGGTATATTGCATGTGTTCAGGTGTGTTGGGCCTCATGACGGTGTCTAAACGTCTGCAAGCCGTGTTGCTGACGCCTTTGTGACCGCCAACGACCTGTAGCGACTATGGTGAGCTTGTCATGCATCCTGACTGAAATCAGTGACAATGCAAGCTAAATACAACTTCCATTGCAGCTATGATTGGCAATCTACGTACAGCGGGTATGGTCAGCAGAGATGCTTCTATTGACAGCTGTAAGTTTGGTAGATGGTTCCAATGGACTTCGCTCGGAAGAGCCTGTCGAATTCAAGCTAAGCACGTGTTGTGTGTATACATACAGTCTGCTATCCATACTTCGACTCTCCCTCCATCTTCGCTAGGATACTGGACAAAGACATCGGAGGACACTTTTCAATTCAACCTACTGCCCCGGATTCTCACACCAAGCAGTCTTACCTTCCGAACTCTGCCATCATAGTGACAAAGTTCCTCGCAGAAGAAGGTGTATGCAGTATTACGGATTTCATGCCTCGACCGCATGCAAGCACAAAGGGGGACAAGCCGTTACTTCCTTGGATTGTGAGAAGAGTGGAAGTCATACGAGGCAAACTTGATTTCCGACTCGAATGTTTCCCTGCATTCGACTATGCCCGTAAAGCCCATAAAACATACTTAGAAGATGACGAAAACTGTTTAAAAGACCCTATCACCGGTACATACAGGAAGAAAGCAGTTTTCTCAACTGATGATATGACCATTGAGTTGAGATCCGTGACAGGATGTAATGCAAATCAAGTCGTAGAAGGTGAAACTCCTTATCCCAAAGTAGAATTCACATTAGATACAACAACATGGCCAGGTCATAAAGGTCCTGGAGTAGTAGCGGAATTTTCACTTTTAGAAGGTCAAACTGTGGATTTCGTACTCAGAGAAGATCCTAAAACCGTAGGAATGGTTGCTGGTGTTCCTGAATCAAAACTTTCTTACGTCAACAAAGCACCAGTACAAGATAGAGATGGAGCACGTGTTATCAGTAAAATGTTTGGCCTCGGAGATATAGACCCGTTTCTCGATCCTGAAACTATATTGACACTGCAGGAAGCGGTGAGTTTTCTGACCCTCGCATTTTCTCTTCCAAGCAACAGGTCATTAGCGCAGGAGCTGATTGCTCTTATACTTCTAGACAATACACTACTGGTACTTCTGGGTGTTAGTCAAGCTGTAAAAGTTTCTAATGGAGTTTGCCGGAAGCTTATGCTTGTACTGCTGCAGACAACAATCCAAATACCAAGGCAGATGGCGCGAGTTTGGTAAGCTCCCGCTTGCAATTCAGGCTGAATGGAAGACGACTGATGGGTGACTCTCAGTCCACCGCTCTGCAATTACGCTCAAGCTGCTCACTTTCGAACTCACTGGAGCGATAGTGGCTGCGCCAACCTTCAGTTTGCCTGAGGGTACAAATGGCGAAGGTCGCAAGTGGGTGTTTTGTTTTGTCACAAGGCAAGGCTTGTCAACAGTAGCCTGATTGGTCCTTCTTGATACTGCAATCAGCTGGGACTACCGCTTCTCTTGGATCCGAGATGCATCTTTCACTGTCTATGCCCTCATTCGATTAGGATTCACGGCTGAAGCGACAGCCTATATGGAGTTCATGCAGTCAAGAATAGCAGCTTCCGATCCATCAAAGCCTTTGCAGATTGTCTTCGGAATTAGAGGAGAAACGGATTTGACCGAGGTAGGCGGGTCACGATCAGTGATTGGCGATAGGTGCATTCAAAGCTGACAGGACACTTCATTACACCAATAGATTGAACTGCCACATCTCGAGGGTTACAAGGGTCAGCGACCAGTGCGGATAGGCAACGGTGCTGCGGATCACTTGCAACTGGATGTCTATGGAGAGTTTATGGATGCGTAAGCTTGCTATTTTTCCGACGCGTAAAGTTTAGCTATTAAGCTTAAATTGTCATGATCACCAGTGTCTACCTATCATCCAAGCTAGCCAAGCCTTGTTCTTGGGACCTCTGGTGTGCCGTACGCAAGCTAATCGATTACGTATGCGATCATTTCAATGAACCAGATATGAGTATCTGGGAAGTAAGAAATCAGAAACAGAACTTTGTTTATAGCAAAGTTATGTTGTGGGTAGCGGTCGATAGAGGTTTAAGACTTGCAGAGAAGAGATCATTGCCGTGTCCTCAAAGGCCGAGATGGGAGGCCACTAGGGATCAGCTGTATGAGGACATCATGGAGAAGGTGAGTACACTACTTTCCAAAACTACCCTCGATTCTTTTGAGCAGTACAATCTGGTTCTGAGTTTGAAGTTGGATTGCGCAGGGCTACAATTCGGAGAAGGGCTTCTTCTGTCAGAGCTATGAGAATAAAGATGCGCTTGATGCTTCTGTGCTAGTGATGCGTGAGTCCCATTCGTCCTGCTCTAGGCTTTATACATGCATCCGGCCACTTGCAGCTGAAAGTCAATTGCTTCCCGCTCGGCCTTCCCAATCTCTCAGCTTTGGTATTCTTCATCTCGCCGGTCGATCCTCGCTTCTTGTCGACGATGCAAGCGATACTCAAAACGCCAGAAAGAGGAGGCCTGACAGCCAATTCGCTGGTGTATCGATATGATACGTCCAGAACTGACGATGGAGTTGGAGGTGAAGAGGGCGCTTTCTGTAAGTGTGATGTTCATTGCTTGTTGTCTAAGAAATCGTTCCAGAGTCAGCGCAAGACTCGCCGAGGCCGTGTGCAAAACTGGTCTGCGTGACAGCTGTCCTGCCTTCCACACGGCTGGTGATCCGACCCAGCTCCATCTGCTCCAATCTCAGTAGAGTGTTCTGCCATGCGTCTAAAGATTTGGATCATTGGGATGCCCCAAAACTTCACAAGCTGAACACATTTTTTGACTACTTTACGCAAAACCTGCGTGAAAATTTACAGTGCTTTGCGCTTGCTGGGCAGTCGAATCTCTTACTAGGGCAGGTCAACATGATTCTGATTTACTGGCACAAGCTAGAATCATGTTTGAAGACCTGATGGGTTATGCGAATCATGTTGGTCTCTTCTCGGAAGAGATCAGTAAAGATGGGTCGTCCTTAGGTAATATGCCGTAAGTTAACTTGGTATCGTACATTAACTGTCTTGTGGTAGACTTTACTTTGAAAGACTGCATCGTGCTGATGCATTCTATCCTGACTCTTTCCTGCACTCTCACTCTCACTCTCACTCTCACTCTCACTCTCACTCTCACTCTCACTCTCACTCTCACTCTCACTCTCACTC
>JAKLNA010000047.1:0-52366 GCA_022813105.1 Cystobasidium onofrii | reverse complement strand
GTAGGTGATATGACAGCAGGTCTAGCAGCAGCAGCATTCGCATACGTGCCTCTTCCCTGGCTCCCAGCGCTTCTTGAGTTTCTTTGCCCTTCGCTCATCTTTTTTCATATGAACGCCAAAATTTGACTCACCTAAAGAACCAGGTATATAGCCTTTGCAACAAGAAATGCTAGGATGGGCTGTGATGGCTTAAAGTTGGGAATGCCAGTCTGCGTTTACTCAACGGGCAAAACAGTAATGCGCTCGCATGCTTTGTCTTTCAACTTTAGTAATGCCCCTCGAGCAGGTCGTCGTTTCGAGTCTCACTTTCGCAAGAATTTGAGCTCCTGCGTTAAATCCCGTGCAAGTGGCCTGGGGATTAGCAATAATCCTCGTCGAGCCCACCCTCATGCTGGCAACAGAGCAGAGGGAGCATGTCGGAGCGGCTTCGCTTTTCTGTGCCGGGATCACATTCAATGGAGGACGCTTATGGCGTGTTGCGATGTTGGTTCACCGCATTCAAGAGCACATTGCTGCCGTCGGACTGGCAGACCTTTTTGCCTGTCTGCCCAATCTTCTCCGTATCGTTGCCCAAGCTTCTACTGCCGTGCGAGAATTACTTTTTACAGTCATGCATGTCTATGCACTCAAGCCTTGCATTCTACGGTATCTTGATTTTGACACCCGCTATCGGCAGTGTGGCGCAACGACTAGACTCTCATATATTGACAGGCCTGTTCTAAAGTGTGTGCATAGCTCAGCGTACATGGTTTCATGGCTACAACCAGCCAACAAGGAAGCAGCTCCGCCTCTGGTGTCCATGCCGAGCTGACGCGACAGCCTTTCGCCGTCTGCGTTTTGCCTCTCCCACGATCTTGCTCCCAGCTGCTTGCCTGAACAACGACTGAAACCCTTCAAGCAGCAAGTACCGATGCAGCACCCAGGCGTGCAGGCGCCATACAGGCATCGCTCACCCGTCCTCTCGGACAGCGACGACGTGGACCACGCCTCTACGTCCTCCTCGTCGAGCCATCCAAGCGCAAGCACCGTCGTCCACCTCTCCACGCCTGCAGCCGGACCTTCCGGAACGACGATGCAGCATCAGCAGCGTGCGCAGCGACCTCGTCTGAACCACAGCCATACTACATCAGGCAGCTTTGTACGGATCAAGCGAAAGCACACACCCGCCAGCACTTCTCCTCCGCCGGCTCTACTGGACCAGCAGTCACCTTTAAACAGCACTGGTCTCTTCGGCGGCAGCAATGAACGGACGCTCGACCAAATCGCTTGCAAGACCTGCTTCATCTGCTATGGCGATTCAAGCGAGGATGGCCCAGCAGCATCACCATCTTCCTCACGTCCTCAAGCAAGCCAACGTAAATGGATCCATCCGTGTAAATGCTCCCTCGTAGCGCATGAAGACTGTCTCTTGCACTGGGTCCAGGTCTCGAAACCAGCTGCTTCGAAGAACATGCCTGTATCGTGTCCGCAGTGCAATACGCCTTACACCATGCATCAGGTCGACTTTCCTATACTCAATTTCATCGAACGCATTGAAGCTCTCTGGGCTAAAAACGTCAGCAAGCTTCTCATGGTTGGCGTAGGAATGGGAAGCTGGACTCTGCTCGGCTTATACGGCTTATGGAGCATACGCCAGCTGGCTGGCGATAGGCTGGCCGAGCAGCGTATGTAAACTCGCTACATTCGCCTCGTCGTATGACTTCTGACGGTTTCGTTTTCATCTCAGTATTCTTGCGGAGGTCAACACGCTGGCTTACAGCTCCACTAGTACTGCCAGTTCTTGTCCTGTCAAGGACCCATCTTCTCGACTCTGTGAGTATCACGAAGAAGTATCCCTCGTAAATCCCAATATCTTTCCGCTGACTCCGACATTTGATTTCGCATCAGATCCTTCCTTTCCTTCCGCTCACATTGATCCTCAATTCGACTCTCCCCAACGCACACAGCTTTTATGCTACCCAACCGTACCTCTTTTCCGACCTCCAATTTAGCTACCCTCCCACACCAGCTCTCACTCTCTGCATCATACCTTGGATACGAGCGGCTTACATGGCATTACGCCGCCGCATTTTCCGAACAATCCTCGGGCAAAGCAAACCCTCACCTCTGGCCTCCCCAGCCACTCCCCAAGCAGGACATGGAAATGATAATGGGCATGCTATAGGAGTACCCCAACTCCCTGGCGAAGCCGATTTCGCTCGCAATCAACAGCGCAATGCTAATGCAGGAGGAGCAGTTGAAGGTGTCGAAGCTATGCTTCATGAGCACGTAGGCAATGAGAGAAGGATAGTCGTAACGGTCTCAAGTGGGGCTCGCATACTTGCAGGCTCACTCGTCTTTCCATGGGCAGCAGCGGGAATGGGTTCATTGCTTCTTTGGCTCGCAAAACGGCAGAATGCTTCGGGCAAATGGCTAGCTAAGATTCTTGGAGTAGGCGTCGCTGCACAAGCTGCAGCTAGCAATGCATCCAATATCTTGAGTATCGCAAATAGGTTTATGCCTCCTGTGCGAGAATATGTTGATCCAGTATGGTGGAGAAACGCAATCGGTGGTGCCTTAATCATCCTCGGGAAAGATATTTGGAGCTTGACTAGGCAAATCATGGAGAGGAAGAGGGCGGACAGTCGACGGATTGAGGACCAACCGTTCAGAGAAGGCTTGGATGTGTAAGGGTATGCTAACTCGAATAAGTCATTGTCTTTTCAAGAGTGAACTCTGAAAAAGTAGTATATCAAATCAAATACAGTCATTGTCTCTTCAGAGTTCACTCTAAAACAACACATTCAACCCGGATACAAGCAATATCTTTCAAGGATGAACTCCGAAATGATGGGATAGCAACTTCATTACACTTGTAATCTGTATATGACAGCTGCATGCTTAACGACATGATGCCACCCGCGTCTGCCATTATCTTTTGAGAGAATCCTCTCTTTCAGTGTCTAAGCTGCTCCTTCGGTGGCAGCAATTCCGACCGCTTTAAAAACATCCCCTGTCTTTACTTGTACCAAAGCCTGCCGTAACTTTCAATTACTATAAAGCAACTATACGCAGGCATTTACGACTATACGGTAATGTTGACTGAATTGTGTTCGAGTTAATATGTCACACTCCGAGGATTCACTCTTGAAAAGTATTCATTCTATTCGAGTCAATGTATGGATCGTTTTAAGAGTGAACTTTTGAGAGATAGTGAATGTATCCGAGTGAACATATCTTTTCAGATGTGTAACTAGACGCGCACTTCCGATCGTCTTCAGGCGCGTTGTGGTCTTGCTTGCAAACAACTGTGTTGCAGAAGATACGGAGGTCTCCTCACGAGTAGTGATGACATGAGCGTAGCAGATGATAGCTTCTTAGCGCACAGCAACTACGAAGCACTTCAAGATGTCCTTGCGGCTCCGTTCGAGGAATCCCAGCAGAGTCGAGCAAGTGGATCGTTCCAAGTTGCAGACTCAGACAACGATGAATCACTGGAGCAACTGGCAGAACAGCAGGAGCAAGAATACTGGTCTATGCTGGGAGATGAGGGAGATGAACATGTAGCGGTGTCTGCGTACGCTAGCTCCTCAGCCTCGTCCGTAGGTCACGCTTGCTGCAGTCTGTGTTTTTCCACCTACGCTGACGATCGCAAGCTCCCCATATCTCATGTACAGACGCCGCTGGTCACCTCGAGAAGAGTCAGATCAAGAACTCCCCTGGTCCATAACCCAGATGGACCCTTCTCAGCGACGGAGTCATTCCTACCGTCGCCCCTGCCCTTTCGACGGCCAACAAGCCATTCACAAGACTCCGCTTTGCAAGAGCGGCCTATCGTCGCTTTCTCGCCTCTGCTGCGGTCCCCTTCCATGAGCCCAGATCCTTTACTTTTGACTCGTTTCGATAAAGGCCAGTCTAGATTGCATAAAATAAATCTCCACACAGACTTGAATCCGGACGAAGGATATCAAACGAAAACAGACTCCGATCACGTGACAAGCCTTGGTGATGTGTCTGCAGAGCCCGAAGCATGTTTCCCAAATGGACAACCTGCGGACGCCTCTACGAATAGCCCTCTACCTTTCTCATCAATTCCTCACAATTTGCCAAGTCCTCGAGCAGCTTCGCCCGGCCAGGTTGGCAATCCTGCGAACGATCGTTTATTCTCTTCGCCTTTGTCCAGTCCTGCAAGTTCGCAAGCTGGTCGAATTGTAGGCATTGACGAAGCTACACGTAGTCCACCATCACCATCAAAGTCAATCAGAACCGGCGACGAGGCCAAACTTCCGAGTAGAGATGCATCCGAAGCAACATTTGATCATGGCGGAGCTCCAGCGCGGCAGCTGAGACAGCGAAAAGCTGTTCAACTAGCTCCATACTCGACAGAATTCTCAAAGTTTGCGAGTCTAGCCAACAAGAACAGCTGGGAAGGAGTCATCTCAGCAGGTCTCAGGGAGGCCTTTCTAGAGAAGGAGCGTGAGAAGGCAGAGTCGCAAAAGCGTCAGCGCAATCCTTCCGATGACTGGCTCGTGTATGGACAGGAAGAGGAGGATGATGATGATGCTGAAGAAGACTCCTCTCAGTCCTCTTCTGAACCAGCTTCTCCGCAGAAGAAGCATGGCAATGCGCTCTCGGTCAATACTGGGCAGGGTAGGCATGCCAGCACATCCGTCGAGAAATACAGCCGTAGTCGGAAAGAGAAAGAATGGGACCCAATAGCAAATCGTCTCAAAGCAGCCAGGAAGCCCTCTGATGTCCACCCTCGGATCGACAGGCCGTCTCACGCCTCAACGTCGAAGCTAACCATAGAAGACTTGGAGCGCTCAGCTGCTCGGCGGGCCCGTAAAAAGGCAGAAAAGCTCTCATCCAGCACAAAAAAGCTCAAAACCTCCAAAGAGACTGATACAGCAGCTCGTGCAGCCCAAATAACAGAGGCCAGAAAGGCGGGCCTCCTGCCAAGCGATGTGGAGAGCTCTTCATCGGAGCACGAGAACAAATCCGTTCGCAAGAACCAAGCTAAGACTCACTCCAGGTCATCAGTTCATCGTAGTACCACCACAAGCGCAGCAATTATCGGAAGCTCAGACTCACAGGAACCGGATTCAGATGGACTGGCCAGAGGCGAAAGCCCGGATAGACCGATAGATACCCGCAAAGATCGCTTTGTATTGAAAGGCAAGCGAAAACGAGCGGCCATGTTCATGATGCCAGCTGTAGCTCTTAAGAAGGCTGAAGCCGATCTGCGGCTGATGGAACAAGAGATGGCAGAGGGTAAACAGATCCGGCTTAAAGAGCTAGAAGGCCATGACCCAATGAACGATGTTGTCCCCGAATCCGTAAAGGCTAAGAAACGTTGGCGACCGCAAAACAGCAACAGACCATTCCGCTATGTCACTGAGTTGTCTAGCGACGATTCGGACAGCAGTGCAAGCAGAGATACACCCCAAACAGACGAGAATGACGAAACTCAAGCAGCGATGCACGCCTGGACAAACATGGCTGCCGGCAAATCTGAAACGCATCAGGAATCAGGCAACCAATACTGGGACAAGATGATAGGCCGCATTTTGTTGCGGAGAGATCGAAATGCTATTACAGCATCCACACGGCGGCGCCGGAAGCCAAGAAAGTCCAGCGGAAGCAGTTCTAGGACGCATCAACAGTCTGATCGTGCAGGTGAATGTAAGCGCAACCAGTTGGTCAGATCAAGACAGTCGAATCTTGCCCAACACTTTGCAGCGCCAGTCTATCTGGACACAGCCGAGCGACTTTTCGGAAATGGTCGGGAGCGGCCACCACTGCAACGGGCACCACCACGACCAAAAGGTAACAGCGCCGCTTTCTGGAAAGCTTTAGCCGGATCGGCAGCCACTCATCCACAGAGCAGCGAGGCAATTTCGACCCAGCCCGCCGCTATAGCTGCTCAAAAGCCCTCAGGCGCATCCGCGGATTCCACTACGAACGATCAAGAGGCGGCATACCAATTCGCCCGTTTCTCCTTCGACTATGATATTGGGCGTTTGCCGGCTGGGTTGAAGTTTGCTGCTTCAAGCTATCTATCCGCTGGCTACCTTCATGAGCATCTCTGTCACCTCAAAGGGAAACCTACTTTCAGCGTACAAGCTCCAATCACTCCTTTTGGGATCGGCCTGGACAGTGCTGTATCGCCAGAAGTACTAATGCAAATGCTGCCGCGTCTCATAGATTGCATTTACGAACACACAATAGGAGAAACGGGGCCTTCAAACCTTCATGGTTCGGTCAACCAAGCACTGCGCTTCCTCGCATATTATTGCCTGGTCTGGCACAATCAAAATTCTGACTACGCGTTGGTCCGGGTAGCCATATTCGACCAATTATCAGCGCTGGAAGCACGCTTGGACAAGTATGTGGCTGAAGTCGACGATGTGGACCCAACTCTCAACTCTTCGATGACTGCGTTCAAGTTTGCCATGTTTGAGATCGCAACACTTGCATATGCCATGGTTCACCGACATGCAAATCCTGTCGCGAAAGAGTCTGCTCGACACCACATCCTGGAAACGATGACAGACTTGGTACAAACCCTCTTACAATCTAGTCCAGCGAAACTCGCCGGCAAATTGCGCGGTTTGACCACTCCCGGCCAAAGCGAGGATGTGCAAATGCTTCTTGAAGACGTCCATTGCGAAACCTGGGTCTGCCTGATCAACATCTGCACGGCTACACAAGACATCGTAGATTACGCCTTCTTGTCGCGGGCTTCTTTTTGGAACATTGTAGAGCACTGCCTCCACGAGTCAGCCATTCAACAAGCCATGCATCCAATCGTACGAGGGGAGACGGCATCATTCGTAGCAATGCTACTTTGTTCCATATCGCAGTTCAGTCCCAGTGGCATATCCATAGCAGATCCTCAGTTACCTGCACAATGGTCTATCATATGTCAAGCATTGGACAACATCAAAAGTCAAGATTTTGCGAATGCCTACAATAATATGTCATCGCCGAATCGCACGCGCATATCCCGGTATATATGGACTATCTTTGCGCGGTTCCTGAACATGGCAAGCCGATGGGAATGGCCAATTCTAGAACAAGGGAAGCTTCTTGGCAGACTGTTTGATATCCTGGACAGTAGACAACTGCAAGATTTCAGTATCGATGGTGAAGCCGACTTTCCTGCGTTTCTATCGAATTTCACCGGCAAGGTGCCCACCAAAATAGGTCACGAGGATACGGTCTTTCACCTCTTCTTGCGTATACTATCGCAGGCTGCACTGGAGTGCTCTCAACGGAGCGATCGTAAAGCGCCGATGATGTTGGCCAGGATCGCAATGCGAATCATGCCCATGCGGGAGTACTTGCCGTATCCTCGACACAATACTGCTGGAAAAAGTCTAGACCGATCCGTCCTAGTGAACCACTGTGCCCTACTAGTTGTGCTGGCGGTTATAGACCCCCAGACCTCTGACCGCCGCTTTGCGAAGCTGAAGACCATCCTCGACTTTGCTGGCTCCGATGCAAGGGCTCGGCAGGACTACCTCAAGGCTATCATGTTTATGGGAATCGCTTACAAAGTTCGAGGAATCGACCTGTCTCCAGTATTATCGTGGTTAACGCATACGGCAGATTACCTTTGTTCGAGCTACGGTCAGTCGGCTAAACGTCGAGCTGCTCTGCTGGCCACCAAGAGGAGGTCAGCCTCAATCAGCAAGGATGGACAATACCATACTACCAAAGCTAGACTCTTGCAGGCGCCAACGCCAGCAGTGTCAGATGTAGCCATCGAGACCGAAATTCAGAGCGTCAATCGGGACATGGCTGAAACGGCTGTGATGGAGGGTCTTCTTTTAGGGGCTGTGCAAGGAATAATGCTGGTCCTGCCAGAAGAAAATGCATCAAAGACTGCAAAGTATCCGTCTCTTGAGTATCTTAATACAGGTACGTTTTTAATTGGTCTAGCCGGAATGGTGCAGGCTAACAAGAAGTTCACTCCCGACAGCTTGGACTGTACAAGTGCTGTCATCACCGATGGCGCGCGATCCGGTTGCGGGCTCGCAGGTTCTACAGTGTATTCAGACATTCCTCCAGCTTCGCAACGAATACCTACGGGAGACAACTCAATCACAGCAAGGCGAAAGTCAGGATGAATTTGGTGACATGGATTTCGACTACGATGACCCTGCACTGAACGCCATGCTGGGTGTTGCCAACTCAGAGCCAACTGCAGACGCAAACATCGAGAAGGTACCCGATGCGACACAGCTGGACCGACAGTTCATCGAGCTCCTCAAGACTTCCTTTTCTCCCAGGCTTTACGCCATTCTGTCGGACTTGAGTGTCACGAATTCGGGACGAGATTCAGGCGTGCCAGATCTTCCAAACAAGGCGGGATACATGGATAATGTGACAGAGTTGTGGGCTATGTGTGCGGTGGCGTTGGTGCAGAAGAATAAGCGCGATTGGACATATTACATGGAAGCGTTTGGAAAGGAGTCTTGGCAGCGCTTCGCGGACCTGCCCGGAAGGTGGAAAATCGGTTGCACATTCTCTTGCCTTATGCTTACGCATGACGGCAGGGCATACAAGGTGAGCAGCCGGCTTGTACAACGTATCAGGTCCTGCCTCTGACGTGTCCGCAGGCGAACCGGAACACTTTGCTGCAGATTCTCTTCCGCCGCCTAGCGGCGCCTGTACTATTTCCTCGCGACGCGCAGCTTTTAAGTCTCCTTCTGAATGCCGATCCTTCTTTCATCCTCTGGCAAACCCTTCCGTTTGAACTGGACGACCTGACCAATGAGTATATCGTTGATCTGAAAGATTTGACAGCATCCAGAATTGCGGTTCTACGCGGTACGTGCGAGAAAATACAGTGCATCACGAGATCCGCACTGATAGGCTCCGTTTCAGCCATCTTCTCCACCTGCCAGAAGATTTTCGCCAGGCAGATTATAACACTTCAGAGCATAGAAAGAAGCAGCGCTGCTGTCTGCAGAGAACAGCAAGTCGACGATCAGCTACTGTATTCCTATCTTGCCGCCATTCTTTCATCAATGCGAGATTTCCTAGACTCCTTGAAGACCAGTAAAGCGGCAGATGGTAAGCTGAGGGAGTATGCTGCATATTGTCGACAGATAATCTTCCTCATGAAAGAGGAAATAGGTGGCAATTATGTGACAGAACACAACATCCCAGCACTACGCTTGCTTGCAGGGGTTATCAACGGTACAAGCATTTAGAAGGCAAAGTGGAGTGACAATCCAAATGTAGCAAATAGATTGAACCCGCTATGTCAGCACAACAATCGAGATTGCAAACGAACCAGACGCGGAACTGGTGATTCCGGCTTTTGTTGGTGCGGGGTGAGAGACATATATCAGTGTACCATTTCATTGATCTTGAACCTCCATTTTGCGATGTAATGAGAAAAAAAGCTAGTTTGCTTGGCATCTACAGGTGACATTATTTTGGCATTCTTCCGAACGAAGGTGTATGTGAAGCAGTGTGCTAAACAGCTCTACTTTAGGCCCTTTCTTCCACTCCGTACTATAGAAAAGAAGATGTAACAATCATGTTTGATCGCATCTTAATCCCTAGGGCTCACATCCCGTTCCTCTCGACGGGATTCTCTGCGGCCATTGGGACTAGCATCTTCTCTGTATCTTTCGCCAGCGGTAGCGGCGCCTCCATCTCTACCGTCTTTGTCCGCAGGTGGAAGAGATGAAGCGTTATGTGGACGAGCAGAACCGCCACGCCTAGGTGAGGGAGATCTCTCGCTTCGGCGAGGAGGAGGCGAAGGGGAGCGTCGCCGAGATGAGCCAGAATCATAGTCACGTTCTCGGCCTCCTCGATAGTCGCCACCTCTGCCTCCTGATGGTGGAGGAGAGCGGCGTCGCTCGTATCGCCAATTTGTAGAAGGTGCATTCTTGGCCCACTGCATAGACCGAGACAGATGAGTATGTCTGCGAGAACGCAAGAAGGGAGTAATGCTTTGCTTACCTGAACGGTCAATTGGTAGCCGTCAACTCTACGGCCGTGCATGTCGTGGTAAGCACTGTGAAGTGGGATTCCAAGCGTCAGGGACATTCCCCTCAGTCTTCAGCAGACGTATGCTCACTCTTCAGCATCGCGCTCATCTTCGAACTCGACGAAAGCATAGCCACTAGACATCGCCAGATGTAGAAGACAAGGTAGGGGTCGAATCGTCAGCGTAGGCTCGGCCGTCTTCAATCGTGTGTAGATCGTGTTTCGGATGGATGAAGGAGAGCATCGAACGAGGGGGGAAGCTGGGTATTTTGTATTCCAAACGCTCTCGTGAACTCCGACTTTCTCTGTATTGTCGAGACGAAAGGACAACGATGCGAAGCTCAAGCTTCCCCGAGCGTGGGGGAATGTTTAGACGGGAGCTCGTAATGGCGAGAACCTTCTTCACGGTGCAAGGTCGTTCGGAGGTCGTGGCTTCTGGACGGGACTCGATTCGGCGGCGGCAGACTTACACTTTTGCGGTCTGTGATTTTGGAGCTGGAATATCGCAGCGAACGAGTCGGCCAAAGCGTTCGAACTGTGGAGGCAGAGCGAGCCAGGTGATGAGTCGTTTGAAAGGTAAGGAATCGCATCTTGTCTAGCTGGATCGCTCACCTCATAGGCCAGGTCGCGAGCACGAAGGTCGTGGCCGAAGCCAGCAACGAAGAGGGTAGTTCGACGGGATGACCTGATGGAAGGTGAAGACAAGGGCGATGAGTGTGCTGAAGCAGGGTCGTTGAGAGTAGTGTAAAAGCTTTGGCTACTCACATGCTGCAGTGCAGGTGTATGTAGCTCCAACTAAACAGGAAACAGCGTCGCTGAGAAGTCAGCTGTCGGATGTTTGGACTGGCGGCGTAGACTGCGTACAGGTGTGAAGGAGGTCTGTAAGAGCGGTAGATGTGGAGATAGCTGATTCTGCTGCTCTACCGTGTGCACTGAACTTGTGCTGTCTGTCGGCTGCTTGCAAGCTGTTTGGAGGGAAGAAGAAGCAGCAAGCTGTCGTTCTGACGGAGGTTGGCTTTCGCTGGACTGCACCGCGCCATCCATACATCTATACTGTCACTCTCCAATAGCATACGCCAGACCCAGCTACAGCTGCTCATCAACCACAATGACAACCATCCCGGCTCGTCTTGCAAAGACGACCATCAGCTCTGGTGGGCTGAGATGCTGCTCGCAGTGAATGCCCGAGAGCAGCGAAGAGCTGATGCCTCGACCTCCCGACCTCGCAGGATCCTGGCCAGTAGCACAAGCTCGTGCAAGAAGTC
Source organism: Cystobasidium onofrii (assembly GCA_022813105.1). Lineage (NCBI taxonomy): Eukaryota > Fungi > Basidiomycota > Cystobasidiomycetes > Cystobasidiales > Cystobasidiaceae > Cystobasidium > Cystobasidium onofrii. The sequence continues at coordinate 41,114 of JAKLNA010000047.1, read as the reverse complement.
TCTACAGAGCTTGGTACAGGTGCGCTGGTCCTTGTCTCGCGCTCCCTAGCCCTGTTGGGAGAGCTAGCTGACCTTGGCCGTATCACCTTCCTCGCATTGCCCGACTGGAATCGAAACTGGCCAACTGCCACGCACCAAACAAACAACGGCTACTCCTACGCAGAGCTGCACCTGAGATCGTAACACTTTACGCTGCCAACATCCCTGCAACTGCCATCCGCGCAAAGATCCGCCAGAGATACGAGAAGAACAGGTACATCGATGATCTCCAAGCAGTGGACATCCTGCTGGCAAAGAGTCACATGGACTATCAAGAGACGCTCAACGCATGGAAAATGGACAGCCATCTGATGCGCATGTTCAATGACGAAGAGGTGCGAAGACTTCCCGAGTTGCCATTAGTCGCCTTCAGTCCCGCTAAGAGTTTCCATTCTGACGTTCTGCTTACGCCTGCAAATACAGATTCCACCACAACCAGGTAAGTCTCGACATCTGCATGCAATCATGACTGCCCATCTGACTGTGGTCACCTCCCTCCAAAACATCTAGTCGCTTTCCTCGACAAGTTCTACTATTCACGTGATGATCCCGAAGCCGTCCAGCCTGCTGCGTGATATCCGTAGACCGGCAACACTCGTCGAGGGTGTCTTTGTACATGTACTACTGTTTCTTCGTCAGTGCTTCAGCGCCAACGCGATCTATTGCAAGGATGGGGAGCTACCTGACATTGCACTAGAAGTCTATCCTGACGAGCTGGATATACCGGCCCCGCTTTATGTCGCTGTGCATGTCTACCTTACAAGCGGAGCTTGAGCATCTCCCTCGTCGCTACTGTCTTCATCTTCACTAGTCGAGGTGGAAGCTTCGCTATCGTCCTCAACCCCTGGCATAGGCCCCACTTCCTTCATCTCTGCTACCACCGCATCATCGTCGCTATCTGTCTCGCTTTCCGTCTCGCTCTCCGTCTCTGTCTCTGTCTCTTCCTTGTCCTCTTCGCCCTCTAATGATTCAAGAAAAGCCTGCAAGTCAACAGGGCGTGTCTTCTGAGGCGCGGAAGAATTGTGTTCAGTAGGAACAAGCACTACCTTTTCAGCCTTTCTCCTGCCAAGTTGCTTTTGTCGACTGATGCCTTGATGTGAAGTACTCCTGCTGACAGGGGTGCTGGAAGAGGGCGAATTGCCGAACCCTCGATACGCTTTCGCTGACGATGCCGCTGCTTCGACTGTACTGTTTCGTAAATTATGCTGTGGAGCTTGCTCAGGCCAGTCCGGCAATTTCTGCCAACCAGCTAGGCGTTCCAGTTGAGTGGAACTCTTGCCGTCCTGTTGCGCTCGATATTGTGAGGTGTTTCCGAGTATTACAGTCCGAATCTCTGAAGCCAACTTCTGACTGTCATGGTCTTCCGTTGCTGCTGGAGACACCGGGATCGCTATTGCCTCGCCGTTCGCAAAAGCGTCTTGCTCTAGCTGCGCCGTCTCGGTGGATGGATCTTCATTGCTAGGCACCTTGATGATACCACCTAGGCCAGCGTACATTCGCGTCAAGGCCCTTATTGTCCAGGATGGGTCGTACCGACCTAGTGTTAGTAGGTATGTATGGAGCGTTGAGGCGATCTTCATTAATTGAGGCGTGGTAGTCCGTTGGCACAAGACGACTAGTTTGCTAGACAACCGTAGCAAGGCTTCTTTGCCACTTTCAGTCTGTGAGGATGAGCATATCGGCATTGGCACAGTAGACAGCCCGTCAGGCATCGAGTAGTTTGCTTACCTCCTTCACAAAGTCTTTTGCACCGCACTTGAGCAACTCCAGTGCATGCGGTAGCAGGTCATCGAGGACATGCGCAGAGACCGAAACAACTCTGTACAGTTCAGTTCTCGCCAAGGGAGTATCAAATCGATCTTGTTGGTGACGTATGAGAATTTCAGCCAGCGACTTGCGGGCTAATTCACGTGGAGTCGTAGGCGATAATACTATCTGGGAGATCTCATGTAGCAGAGCAGCAGTAACCTCGTCTTGATGCCCATACAATCAGTACAAGCACACTAGGCGATATCATGGGGCCTGGCATAATGCTCACCTTCCTTGTATGCATCCAAAAGATCTATGAGAGTTGATAAACAAGACAGCTGGACCTTTGGTACTTTTCGTGCACAGTCTCCAATGCTCGCAACGATTTGCCTGCGGAAAGTTGGATCTAAGACTCTCGTATAAGCTGTGAATTCATTCAAAATTGCTGTGATATTGTTTTCATCCGCTAAAAGGACCAGGATTTGCAGTTTCAGAAGCTTATTGGCCTGATTGTCAAAGAGCTGATAGATGTAAAAATATTGAAGATGCTGGACAAAGTAGGTCTGTGTGGCCGGATATCGTCAGAGCGGCATAATGATGCAATGACCGGCTTTATGAAGACTAACAGGCTTTTCTGAAGCTATCGTAGCGATAGCAGCTAAAACTGTACCTTGTATTTCAGGGGGCGCTTGCAGAAGGCGAGCCAATGCAGCTGCATGCTTGCTCGAAAATGTCGATGGCGACAGACGATATGTGAGGCGTACGACCGACAGGACGACCTACAGCGAATTGTTAGACTAAAGTTTTGCTTAAATGTCACTGTTCGAGGCTTACGGCAGGGTTGCGATTCCAAAGCAGTGGCTCCGTACATTGCAACAGTAATTGCAAATCGGGGTCCATCTGTACGAGCGTTACCTTCCGCACTGTTTGCAGAAGCCAAGGACAGATCGAAGCTCACCTTGCCCTTTTCAGGATTAGAGAACTGCTGTCGAGCGTAGAGCTCTAGTACGCGAAGCAGTATAACCTGAGTCCATTCATCTGCATCAACCAAGCTTTTACAGAATCGGCGATAGTGCGGATGGAGCAGGTCCAAACGATCCGGACATAGGCTCTCAAAAGCTGCAAGACTCGACCCCGTCACCAGAGGGTTTTGATCAGACAGACCAGTCTCCAATATAGGTATGAGGGAAGTAAGGTGGGATGGGTCAAGCCTGTAAAAGGGGGAGTCAGCTGGCGACCGTCTAAGCGCAAAGGCAGAAATGAGAGACTCACACACAGACTCGTTCCAAAGCCTCGGCTACGGTTCGTCGCACGAACCAGTTCGTATCTCTAGAAGCTGTCTTGAGGGACATGAGTACCAACGTCACGATTGACTCGAGCTCCATTCCTGCAAGAGTCCTTATCGCCAAGGCCCTGATCACCGGATTTGGGTCTCGAAGATCCTTCTGGTACATGTTCACCGCCAGAAGGGCAAGGTCAGGCTCAAAGGCAGCTTGTCTGAGGATGTATAGAGAGACCAGTGATCGGATCTGTATGGCCGATGCAGAGGACGTTGTATTGGCGGATGTCGAGGAGGAGAGGCACTGCACGACCTGAGGAAAGAAGGTAACAACTGGTAGATTACGCAGCATCATCTGAACAACGAGAAGTGGGAAGAATCAGTCTTCTATGTGCAGGCTGTCGACTGATGCGTTCGCCAGACCTACAGCCAGCACCCGGCGCAAGCCTTCGGTCATGCTCGCTTCTCTGCGGCTCTCGAGCAGTTTCTTGGTCTCCCGAATGCCATCCTGCGTGACGACGGTGCCATCTTCGAGATATCTCCCTGCTGCTCCGACTCCAGCCAGACTCGCAGGGTCTATGCCTTGTAGCCCTAAGTCGCGAGCAGTTTCGCTGAGGTTCTCGTTCAGGCGAGCGGATATCCGAGCTACGGTGGTCTGCAAGGATGCGAGGTCCATCTTCGTGGGCTTGCTGGTGCTACTGCTGTTGTCGTGGCTTGTCCATCATGCGATGACCTCTCGAGGTGATCGGCGAGAGTGCAAGATGTAGAGAATGCTACATCTGTCAAATGACAGCCATCTGCCGCAGACCACCACACTCTTTTGCGAGCACACGGCTGCGCATGTTCAGGCATCTGCGGGTGCATCAGGTCTTTGGCGCCAACACTGAAGTCGGCAAGACTCTCTTTGCAACTGCACTCTGTCGCGCTTCGGCTGCTGCTGGCGAGGCTTCCCACTATTTGAAGCCTGTGGGCACCGGTGGACTGGGCGACGATTCGTAAGAACGAGGATATGGATTAGTGTCGATTGCAAACATGACTGACTTGCTCCCCAGACACATCGCTACCTATTCGCCCGAAACTCAGGTTTCTTGTCTCTACCGGTTCGATGAGCCGGTCAGTCCACACCTCGCTGCACAAAGAGCGCGTAAGAAGGATGACTCGGTAGGGGATTTGGCGTGCGTTGCTTGTATAGCGACAGCCAGTCAGCTAACCGTATAGTACTTCTGCAGTACAAGCCACCAAGCGACGTCCAATTTGCCGAAAGCTTGACAAGGCATCTGGAAAATGTCGGCAAGATTACTGCAGGGAAAGGAAAGCGAGCAAGTCTTATAGTTGAGACAGCCGGAGGTATCTCATCGAAATCATATCAGCATGATGCAGCCTCTCTTAGCTGACCCCCATCGCACAGGCGTGCATAGTCCCACGCTATCTGGAACCACTCAAGCAGATGCATATCGTCCGCTGCGGTTGCCTACTGTCCTCATCGGAGCTCCCCAGCTTGGCGGTATATCGACTACATTGGCTTCCTACGAGTCTCTGCTCCTTCGCGGATACACTATAGACGCCCTCCTGTGTCTGGAAGAAGAGTACTACGAGAACTACAAATACTTTGCACAATGGAGTCGAGAAAAAGGCTTGGCTTTCGCGACGATGCGACAGCCTCCTGAACAGCATGAAGTGCGGGAAACAGATATCAAGGAGATGCAAAGCTATTACGAAGCTATCATCGACAGTCCGGAAGGCGCACCTTCAATCCCAGGCCTCATCAAGACTTTGCAAGAAATTCACGAGAAGCGTCTGGAGAGTCTCAGCGCTGCTCCCAGCCAAGCACGTTCATCCTATTGGTATCCTTTCGTCCAGCATAGCCACATTAAGAGCGATTCGGACATTATGGTCATTGACAGCGCATACAAGGACACTTTTACCGTGCATTCCGAGAAGGATGCTGAAAAGAACAACCTCACCCAAGTCTTCGATGGGTCTGCCTCGTGGTGGACACAATGCTTCGGACATGCTCATCCTGAAATCACTCTCGCTGCAGCTCAGGCAGCTGGTCGATACGGCCATGTCATATTTCCCATGGCAACGCATGAGCCTGCACTCGATCTCACTAAAACGCTACTGACTACGGTCGGCAATGGCTGGGCAGATCGCGTATTTTTCTCAGATGACGGGTCCACGGGCATGGAAGTTGCGCTCAAAATGGCATTGAAGATGTCAGCACGAAAGATTCAGACCGAAAAGAGAGATGCACCATTGGAGCTTTCGGTGCTGGGGGTGAAGGGAAGCTATCACGGGGATACGATTGGAGTCATGGATGCCAGCGAGCCTAGCGTATACAACAAGGCGGTTGATTGGTACAGAGGACGCGGATTCTGGCTCGATGTACCTACTGTCGAGATACGGGATGGGCAAGTCGTGTTGCAGCTACCCACCGAAGATTGGGAGAGCAACCCGCCTCAGTCTGAGTTTTCGACTCTCAAAGACGTATACGATGTAGAAGGCCGTTTACGAGCACAAGATCCTCTTTACGACTTCTACTATCGTACAATCGATCGGCTTGTTTCAAGAGCCAAACAAGAGCACAACCTAACATTTGGAACACTTGTTATCGAACCGTTGGTTATCGGGGCTGGAGGCATGCTGTTCGTAGATCCCCTTTTTCAGCGAGCCCTCGTTGATTATGCCAGGAAGGGAATGGAAAGCCCATTACCTGTGATATACGATGAGGTTTTTGCTGGACTATATCGGTTGGGCGTACAGACAAGCAGCCACATCTTGGGCGTAAACCCTGACGTCGCCTGCTATGCGAAGATTCTGACCGGCGGACTCGTTCCTATGTCGGTCACGCTGGCATCCAAGGAGATATTTGGTGCTTACCTCGGAGAAATGAAGCAAGATGCCCTTCTACATGGCCATTCTTATACAGCACAGCCGGTGGGATGCGCAGTAGCTAATAAATCGATGGAAATGCTTCAAAGGATAGACAGTAGTGGGGCAGACTGGAACGCTGCAAAAGTAGCTTGGTCAGGTAGCCAAGTTGAACGTGAGGGCTCTAGCAGGTTCTTCAGTCTGTGGGATCAAGACTTCGTTCAACGAGTGTCTTCTCTGCCGTGTGTGGAGAGTGTCATGACTATGGGTACTGTCCTGAAGGTATCATTGCTTGACCTTGAGAATGCTGGTACGTATGCAGTCTTACCTTTCGAATGACTGTTCTAAGAAGTCTTATTCGACAGGGTATCAGTCTACTGCCTCGGCTGCCTTCCTCGCTCGATTGCGGCATCCCTCAAATGATTCGATGCAAGTGCATGCTCGCCCACTGGGCAATACTGTCTACTGGATGAGCAGTATCAACACAAGTCGATGCACATTAGCTAGCGTCCAATCGTCAATTCTCAACGCCTTGTCAGCACTGTCTGGCTAAGATAGTTTGAGGAAGGTTGAGATTGGTCTAGCTGCGTGGCATATCCCGAATCAGCGTCGCGGCGGTAGAACCGATCTATCTGGCTGAGCGAGCCCGACGATCGGAGTGCTAGCGAGTGATATTACAGGGCAACACAAGTTATGTGCGGAAAGGAATGCTACAACGGGTTTCAAAATTCAGCGCTAAGTGAGACGTTGTCATCAAGGCCGCACTATGGCGGATTATCCGAACCGGATCGTTCGTGGGACGAGTCATACTGTGTGTAGACTAACCCAGGTGGCATACTATCTCTGTTTCTGATGACATGCGTAGAGGAGCGCTGGTCCCGTGTTCTCGGCTTATCTGGATTATTACCCAATGCTGTGTTGGCAATGAAGCTAAGGTGGCGAACCACAGTCGGTCGGCCTTCGAGGTCACTTCGAGCTGAGCGGGGAGTTCGTGGCTCAGCAAGCTTGCTTTCGGAATTTTGCTCGCTTGCCGATAAGTTGCGATTGCATGAGAAATACTCAACTTTCTCATGCGCCGGAGTAGCTCCGGTGCCGAGTATTCCACGAGAGCGCCCTCCTAGCTCGGCCTCTTCGAAGCGCATGAGCTCAGCAACGAAACCAATATTTGGGGAGACACCTTGTCTGCGATCAAGCACATGTGCGTAGGCACGCTTCAGAGACCAGTGATTACTACAAGTCGAGACGTCAGCCTTGTCATTGCCAGCCTGTACCAGTGACTACCTACCGGTGTATCAGATAGGCTAGCGTTATCGTAACACTCCTCGATTTGCCGGCTTTACAGTGTACATAGGTTGGCTTAGCGTACAAATCAGCATCATCGAGCAGCGCGCAGGCTTCTTCAAAGCGTTCTTGTACGTTTGTTTCCGCGAGACTGTCTCGCATTGGTATACTTGCGATCTTCTCAAACCGACCTTTCCATCTGTCTTGGGTGTCGCACTCCATCGCAACATTCAAGATCCGCTTGATGCCGACGCTCTCAAGCTCAAGCACGTCTTCTTCTTGCAAAGGCTCGGGGCCCAGGTACAAGAAGCCAGGAATAATAACCGACACTAGAAATCTGGCGTCTTCACGAGGTGGGCCATGGCTCTCAACAGGCATAACTATGGTGGGCAGACGGCTAGGTGCAGATATACCTGTGTGTAGAAAAGCGCTGGGCGGGCTTGTAGACGTAGAAGACAATGCTTGAAGTGGATGTGACGTGCCAGCAAAATGCGCGGTATCAATCGCTGGCTGTGGGCTCTTAATTGGACCGGAAGTGTCGAGCCGCTGCAGATTGAATGCCCTTGGCTTGCGGGATGAGTGATGAGGTTGGGACGGAGCCTTTGCGATGCTAAGTGGAAGCGCCTCTGTCATACTATGATTTGGCAAAGGATTGTGAATATGAGTTCCTGGCGGTCGGGATGGCGCTCTGGGTGTAACCATCGTCGGTGTTGAAGAGATCCGGCCGCCGATTGTACCGACTAAGCTCTTCACGGTGTGCTCGATGGGCATGGGCGTCCCTGTCTCGAAAAGAAGATTACTCCCATTTGCAGAAAGACACTCCAGAAGACGGGTTATGCTGCCTTCCAAAATCTGTATCGGTTTGTCGATGCAGCCTGCTTCAGCTTGCTTGGCTGCCAATGCTGATACAAAAGCCATGGCAACGCTATTCCCTGTGCGAGCGAGCAAGTCTGTCTCTTGCATTTCTTCGTCAAGGACATATATTTGATGGTTCTCCCAGCGTTCATCGGGACATAACCTTGCAAAGTTCTGCTTGCTCTCTTCGTCTTGAAGGAAGGATTTGAGCGAGAAAGAGGCAAAATTACCTTGACGAAAGCGCTTCACGAGTAAAGTGGGTACGGTGACTTTCATTGACCCGCGCAGTTTGCGTGAGCTATTGACGCCGCTGTCAGGAGGACGCAGGTCGAGTATCAGCATTGCGTCTTGCCTAGAGCTTGCTAGTGATATAGAAGCAGCCAGCTGCTCTGGATCGACGACTCTGCAGCCGTGCGACGATACGCTACCTCTTTGAGCTGACGCCAATCGTTTCTTGAGCTTGCGTGATGACGGCACGCGTTGCAAATCAGCAGCATCCAGAGATTTCCGGGGCGACGAGGTACAATCTCCAACATGCTGTACACTTTCGATAGGAGAGTTTATCGGACGTTCACAATCGATTGACCCCAGTGATCTACGGGGAATGGAGGGTGCCAGGACTTGAAACAAAGGGTCACTGACAAAGCCGTTTTCGTTTGTAGATAGAGGAAGATCCTGCTGTTGCAGCTTGTGAGAGTGTGACTTAAGAGACGCGGTTGGCGAGTCTTGCTTCCATGAGGCTTGTTGCTTTGAAATCGGCAGCAAACTGACTTTAACCGTCGCTGTCAGCGGAGAGCGTCTCGAAGAGGGATTGTGGCTGTTGTCGCTCGACATTGACAACTGCGCAGTTGGGAATGGCGCTGACAAGGGGCCACCAGGCACTGCTGCCGCATCATCTTGCAGCGTGCGCTTGCTGAACTTGGACTTGATTTGTCGCCAAAAAGCACCTTGGTCTGCTGAGTACGGTTTGTCTAAAGATCCTTGAGGATCTCTGAGATTTAGAGAGCGGTATCTGCTGTGGGAACGGATTGGTGCTCCATTTTTGCCATGTTTCATACTAGCACCGCCGAGTAAACTTTCGGAAAGTGCTGGATGTGCAGCTGTTTCGGGTGGTAGGTGAGCCATCAGGGTCGCAGTACTTGGCGTGCTGAAAGCACCCTTTGGCCTGTCCCAAGCAGAAACGGCTGGAAATGCATGGAAAAAGCGGCGTGAGTCTGGATAGCAGGCCAAATGGCTGAAAACTGCTATACCTTGCGGTGTTAGAGTACCGTAGTCGCAGTAATCGGTTGCTCCAGTGAAGCCAGCTTCACTCGGGCCGGGACTGTTTGGCCTGCTCTGCCCTTTGATGGCACACAAGGATCTCGGCGACACAGCAGCACTACTTGACAACGTCTCTTGGGCGTCGTAGAACAAGTCTTGCGCCGCTTCAGCACTTCTTGCTACTCCACTGTCGTAGCCTTCAGTTGCTCTTGCTAGCTCGATCACGAGATTACTGCGCGCTGGACTCGACGGGTCTACCAGTGTACGAGGTATGAGCGCGACATCTCGAGTATGATGGGAATCGTATGGCGTTGTGTCTGTGTGATGCGTTGGTTGATATGAATCAAATCCGCAGGATGCGAGATCAGCGCGAGTTGGTGAATGCACAGCCTGAACAGGCCAAACAAAAGGTGGCGATGGATGGTTGTTCGGTCAGATACAAAGGCGCACCGAGGTGAGCGAGACTGGCGGGTAATCAGACCGGCCAGCTGCGGACCAACGAATGTCAGAAGAGAGTGAGGCGCAATGAATGTACTGTGTACTGGAACTCGTTATTTTGCAGACACTCAGAAAGGATGACTGGCTTGACGAATGTAAGACATGCAGCAACTGCCTACCCTTACCCACAGGCGTCCCGGGATATGTAACGGCTGCTTCTGACGCCCTCCCCAATACTCATTTCAACGGCGGGTAACCTGGTAAACAGTCTGCTGTCCGCTGCCCATAAAGATCAAGACCTCGGATTCTGGAGGCGCGTCTCAAGTTCTCTCTGTCGCTCTTCCATGGCGATAAGCTCCTGGTCCAGTTTGCTCTTTTCGGACTCGAGGTCTTGTACAGACTTCTTCCTGATTATCATCGAAAGCTCCGAGGTCAGACCATTTCAAAGTCCTGACCATAGCCCGCTTATTGGGCGACAAAATCAAGCGGGGACCTACTTCTTCTCTACGACCTCTCTGACCTGAGAAGCATAGAAGATATAGGTACCAGGAATGTACTTAGCTCCCTGCCAGTAACCAGAGAAATCCGCAGGCAGTAGCTCTATGCAACTCACGTGAGCTACCTCAGCACCGGCTTTTGCAGCTCGTTCTTCGTCAATTCGCTTCTTGCGAGCTGCGGCTGCCTCCAAGTCTCTGTCTATGTCCTCGCGTGTCAAGCCGGTCTTCGAGTCTCCCTCGAAAGAAGCATGTTCGGCAGCGATAGCTTTAGCAAAAGCTACCTCTTGCCCGGCCAGCTCGGCTCTGTCTTCGTCAATGGCCGCCTGGAGTTATTTCCAAGCATTAATGAGGATGAGATTGCATATCGACGAAGTTGAATTTGAAGGGTTAAGACAAATGGTTAGCAAATCATGTATATCGTCGCCACAAGCGTGCGGCGCCGTGCGATGCCGCATTATCGCGGTGCCTCGTTGATCAACATGAAAATACACAAATGTATCGTTACTCACTTTGCGCTCAGCAGCTTCCTTCAGGTGTGTTTCAATATCCTCTTTGCTCTTGATGCTGTTAGGTTGTTGCGTCAGACAGACTGCTCGTGCATAATGGCTTCCAAGCTGGATAGTGACGCACTGGCTGCTATAACGCTCTTGTTCCGCTTCAAGTCTCGCCTTGACAGCGTCCATGGCAATCTTGCTGTTTACAGACACGACGAACGGTGGTGTATGTATGTGGTTATAAGTCAGCAGGTCAGGCAAGAGCCTGTCTGACAGACATGCTATGATCGACGTCAGCTCGAATGTGGCTGACCCAGTTCGCAGTGTAGACTTACTGTAAGCAATGCAGGTTGCGACAAGGTAAACACCACGGAAACTGACTTTTGCGCGGCCTCAAACGACCACCAGTTGCGAGTCATTCGTCCTCTGTAGCCCCGCGAATGTAAGTATAGCTTTGACTCTAGCAAGAAGAACCCTTGATGTATTGCAATTATCCACTACGCTAATATACAGGCATTCCGGCTGCAGAAAGAATCCTCAAAATAGGTACGAGCGCTCAACGAGAAGACGAGATTGCCAATGCTGGGGAACCTAGCCCCAAAGAGATTATATTTCATCTAATGAACGTGAATGAAACGAACGAAAGCTACACTGCTGTAAACAGACAAATGACCTGATACCCAATACTACATTTCCCCCGCGTACTCCTCTAAATGCTAAGTAGAACAAGAAAAATCTATCGTCCCGGAGGGTTTTCACACAATTAAACCACTCTGGTTGCCGCAAGATCTGCGAAAGGCGTCGTGAAAGTGGAGGCTGTCTCGGCTCCTGTTTTTGGTAGAGCTCCTGCGTGCGCCACGCCGCGATACAGTGGTGAAGCTTTAGTAGGCGTCTTGTCAAGTCCCACAAGGGACTTTGGATCGTGAGATTCCACCGGTCTGCCCACGACCTGGATATCCAGTTCTTCCGATTCGTTAGGATCGTATTTTGCAAACGGATTCTTGAATGCACCGCTGTGGAAGCGCGAATGAGCAGCGGAGAGCTTGTGTCCAACCGGCGACATTGGAGGCGCGTTGACAAGCGTCGATGTCGAAGAGCGTTCGGTCAAAGATGGACGCCAAGAGCCACCGGAGAACAGAGTCGCGGTAGAATCTTTTCCGCGCCACGACTGAACATGCGCAAAAGAGGATTTTCTTCGGACGTCGGATATCCTACGCCCTGCGCTGTCTCTGCGAATGACGAGCGGAACTTCGCTTGCGCTGCCTGCTGTCGATGGCCGACTATCAACGTCATTTGGTACTCGAAGTGAGCCAGAAGATGCGCGAGAGCTGAGGGCAACAAGCTCGGGCTGTGCTTCGTGTAGATGAGTAGGTAGACCCGCATCAGCGCTTGCGCGTCGCGCAACCGGTGGCGGAGCCACCAGCGTAGCGTCTGAATCTCGCTGCAGGAAGGAAGGCATGGTACCAATCTCCAATGAAGCCTGTCGAGCGAGTTCGGCCTTTGAGCTGCGTCTCTTAGGAGTCGACGGAGGAGTCGTAACGGGTAAAGGTAATCCAAGACCTCCCTCTGCAAAGTAACCAAATACCTCCTCTTCTTCCCCATCGAACAGACTGGATCGTCGCGATATGCTCGGTGATTTGCGATGAGCAGCCAAGGGGAAGGGAATCGAGGAGCTTCTGTCTTTGTGTAGATCTACTATAGCATAGCTGTCGGCAAATGGGTCCACAACGCCTACCTCGGCGCGCGCACTGCGGTTGGAGATGGTGGAAAGCAAAGAACTGCTCGAACTGCTCCTTGACGGAGTTGTAGGAGGTGTAAGCGACTTTGGGCTGACACCGGCCAGGATAGGCGAGGGTTCTGTCGTCAAGAACACCTTCTCGTTGACTGGAGCGTCCAAAGAAACTTTTTCCTGAATCTTCTCCGAGATAGCATTCGTGACACCTTCCTGAACATCGACGCTTGCCTTTGGGCCCCTAACTTTTGTAACCATTCCCATCCAGTAGTATTTGAGATCATATTGAATAAGATCCCAGTAAGGAACAATCGTTGCAATTGTTAAAGCGCCCGCCACTGGAAGAGCCCAGATTAGGGGATTCGTAAAGTGGTGGTGGAAGAAAACCATAAATCCGCCTCCGATTCCCCAGAACCACAACAAAAGGTGGCAGACGTGCCAGTGCCTGGCCGAGCTGTTGAGTAATATTTAGCACAGGTTACACTGATGTCCGGAAGCAGTTGCTTACAAGCTCTCTCTGCGCTTCCTCTCGGCAGTGGAGCGAGCAGATGTGCCCCAAGCCGTCACATTGATTGTGAGCAGCGCAAAAATTTTCGATGGCAAGAGCCCGAAGAAGTAAAAGAGGCCATAGACGGAGAATAACATCATTTGAACGTCGCCAGTGATCATCCATGCATAAGTTGACTTGATCGCAGCAACACCAAACATGGTCGCAAGCCAAAAGACTGGCCGTAGAAGTGTAGTAGGGGCATATAGAAATTGAAAGATTGTGGAGATGAGGATGAAAGGGTACAGTGTTTGTTTGAACGTCTCAATGGATAGCCAAACAGAGTGCTTCGCAAAAGCAGATGGGAACCAGAACGCCTCGCGGAAGAAGGATTTAGACCAGCGTGTTTGTTGTTTGACCCATCGTACGAATCCTGCAGGTGAATCGCTCTCGCAGAAGGCCAGGTGTGTGTAAGCAGTCTTGCGTCCTTCACCGAGTAGCCGATTTGTGAGATGTCGGTCGTCGCCGAAAGTGCAATCGCGTCCAAGAAAAGTCTGGAGAACCCAAGGACCGAGGATTGCCCGCATATCCGAGACACGGTAAAGCCCGATGGGGCCAGAAATGCACGTGACGCAACGGTAGTAGCTCTGGCACGCTCGCTCAATGTTGAACTGCATGGACACGAATGTCAGTAGTGAAAAAATGTGCTTGGAGGGTAGGAGGAGGCGTCAGACTTACCGCGAACCAGTATCGGAGTGCACACATTAGCGCTAACCACGACTCGTTCTTGTTCCAGATCTTGACATCTCCTGTAACGCCACCAAGGTTTGGGTCGCTGCCGAGAACATAACTCATCTGCCTGAGAGCAGCTGGGTCTAGAATGGTATCGCTGTCCGTAGTGAAAACGGCGTCCTGCGCCTTGTATACTAGCATGGCGAGCGTGAATGCTGTGAACATGGCGGTCTGTATGCATCATTAGCACGTGAGCGATAGAGCACGTAGACAGAGCAGCGGATACGCTACTTACTCGTTTATGGCCATGTGGTTGAGTGAGGCATACTGCCTTGTACTTGTTGAAATCATGTTCTGCATCCCACTTTTTCCACGTCTCTTCGATCGCCGCCCAAGCTATCCGCTCGGCTCGAAGCTCGTCCTCAGTCCGGAGGTTTCCGATAGATCTCTTCCATCCAGAGAGTCTCTGTTTGAGAGTCTTCTTTTCAGGTGGCGTAGGCATGTTCTCCCAGTACACTGTGGTGTACTGCTTCGACAGTAAGTCTGGCAAATCGGCGATGAGTGTCGTTTCAGGTGGGAAGCACGTTGCGAAGTCCTGAGCCATGGATTGATCGGGACCATCTTGACCATCAACTACTCCGACAATGATACGGGGACTGACTTCTTGCTTCTGCAGACTCTGCAAGCATTTTTTCCAAGCCTCACTATCTTCGCGATAGCCTACAACCGCGATGATGATGTCGAGAGGTGCAACACCTGCTTGTTCGCATTTTTTGGCTAGGCGCTCTGTTTTGAAGCGGTTGAAGTAGGCACAGGTTGTCTGAACTATGAAATCTGCCAATATCACAACGCCTAGTGTGAAGGGGTTCAATATCTCTTCTAACTATCCTTTTGGCTTGGAAAATCGTTGGAGGAAATCCGACTCACCGTAAAGCCCCAGCGTAAACGGACCAGCCGAGGTGACGCTGAAACGCAGGCCATACGCCACAAGGATACCAATGACCAACGCACTGGCAAAGCCAAGTTTGGCAACAACACAGCACCACCACCATGTAAACCGCAGCTTCGCTGCCAAAGTGTTAGCCATGGCTTGGGGAGGTGTGTAGATGTGCAACCTCGACTGGGCGAGGGGGTATGCAAAGAGGGTGGAATGTAGAAAAGATTGTGTTGAGCTAAAGAGGAAGGGAGGAAGTCGAAGATGAATTGAGATGAAGTGAAAGGATCTGTCAGATGAGACGTGCCAATTAACGCTCTCTTCCGAATACGGTCGGAGGCCTCACCCACCGTCAGACCAATTCTGCGCGCCACTAGCTGAGAGCTTGATGTTTTTACAGATGAGCTTGCTTATAGCCTGGAAACCTATTCATGACGAGATGCTATCGTACGCCGAAGCGGATACTTGACTACAGATACCTGCCTTTGGAAAGATGAGGGCATTTTGCCATTCAGTACTTCTGACACAATTTTCGTGAGGCGCATCTCCGAAGTCGTTAAATACGGTTACGCGTGGCCTGGAGTCTTGAACAGTTAAGCGCAACATGAGAGAGTTTGCGTTTCGGGTACAATGACCTATTCAGCAGAGCACGTGCCACGAGATAGGAGCCGCCGAAGCGGCCGTCTTCCTTGAAGAGAGTTCACTTCGTCCAGCCTTTTGGTGGGTCCCCGCGAGGTCAAGCAGGTTAATTTACAGCAATTACCTGAGAATTGCGGGAATTCGGCATTGTAATTGGCGGTTAACCGCTCATGAATTTATTTCATTTTTCCGCATTAGTTACGCCGTAGATGTTTACCTGCCTTATCCGGAAGATCGATTGTTTGATCGGAGGGAATTGGCGGACGATGATTTTTGTTCAACTGTTCTGGCCCAGGCACCTGTCGCCTGTGGAAAATTCAGGGCTCAAGACCTTCATCTTGTGGTAACCTGTCAATTGAACATCCACACGTGCGTCTTGCAGATTTGACCAAGGACAAGCCATGATATCATAAAATTCGTAGGCTTCGAAAGAAGTGGAAATAGGTAGTGAAAACTCCAATTCATAAAGCAGCACCGCATCGTCCAGTTGATGTAGTAGTGCATGACGCTGCTCGTCTGTTTCGCTTGTTTCGCTTGTTGACGTACAGTGTCAGCATAACGCCGGCAGGTATCGCATTATGGAAAACTACTATAGCATACTCTAGTCGACCAGTGCGCCCATTCCATATGTGCTTTGTCATGTTCCGAACTCCAGGACCATTCTGGAGGGCTTTGGACACCAAAATGGGCCGAACATGAAGCACCTGCAAGTATGCTTGCGGCGCCAGGAATACGGAAGACCCTGCTGCATCTTGGCGCAACGACTAGTCAGGACTGGTCCTTCTCAAGTCTGTGCATGTTGTTGGTAAAAGTACAATACACATTAGGTACGGTAGGCATCGCACCAGACGGCATATCCCGTTTCGCGTCGGTGCTGAGCCAGTGGGATAGAAACCTGATGTTTTGGTCATATCGGGCAGCTTCCCTTCAGTATCTCTCTCTGGCACTACGGTGTTTGGGCGCCTTATTAGCCAGAAGCTGGTTTTTTTCCCTTACCAAAGGCACTGCGCATATGCATACGCTGCTACTGCTATTGCGAGTATCTGCTCCCTGAGCTGAGCTTTGACATCAGATATAGCATTCCATACCGTTTCCCAGGTGATTTTTCACGCTTGCACTCGGACATTCTCGGTTCCAAACAGGCTCAGCTGATATTGTGGAACGTCGCGCCATGGTATCGGACAGGTTGTCATCCAGTAGCGCAATGCCAGTAGCCTTTCGCACAGGCGTCTATAATGGGTGGGCGACAGCTTGACTGATAGGGTGAGGCCAGGACTTCAACATCACCACGATGCGACTAGTATCGCATCGCTTGTCTTCTAGATCCACAACACACGATCAGATGGTTAGACCACTGAATGGCTTTCAGTACGCGGGAATCCGGTGAGCCATTGGAGCACGCGCAAGAAGACTGTCCAAATCCAGGCATCCGAGCCGCGAGGACGACTGAAGCGGAACTGATCAATAGACAGGCGCCAAGCTCGGCACGGTTCTGTTTCAAGTTAGACGAATCGTAAGGCTTCAGCCTCAACGAGTCTACGGGCTGTAAGAATAGCTCTCCGCAAACTGACGATAGTGGGGCGTGTGATGTTCTTCATTTGACCTCGGTATAGCATTTCGAGAAATTAGGCCATTGACCATTAGCAACCATCCCACATTGTGCCTGCCGGCATGTAGGCTAGCTTAATACTTACCAAAGGTCTCGCTGCTGCCTAACGTATCCAGGAAGGAGAGCTGGAAGCCACTTTAACATTGGAATTGTCGAATAAGAATGGTCTGCAGATTTGCTAGAAACCTTATGTCTTGCGTGTATGAGGGACCAAGCAGATCATAAGTCACACGTCGCTATTGTATGCTCGCGCGCACAGATAGCTGGCAGTGACCTCTCCATGGAACCATCTTCAGTGTATAGTGGCGCCGAAAGGATGACCAGATGGTCTAACTTGCGCGTTAGTCAGGCGACTCGATGTAGAGGAGCAGGGCTGCAATCTGTATGCTGTCTGCAGAGGATCGGAGAGACCAGTTCTTGAGTCTGCGCTGCGCAGAGAGCTCAGAGGTCGCTCGCTGGCGGTCAGTTGATCACGGCACTCGCCTTTGATCCATCCAGTCACTCTGGGCGAGTCCGGTCTACCCCAACAAGTGAAGGCACAAGAACGCACTGAGCAATCTACTGCGTTGCTCAACTGTCGGGAACGGCTGCACGTCGCCCTGAAGGCTTCTCGCTGCCACGTCAGTCCTTCGAAGGCTTGAAAGCGTCTGGTACCGCCTGGCACCATGAGCAAGGCCCAGCAAGCCGCCTCGCCAGTGTCTCCCACCGAGCACCACCAGCAGCAGGGTGTGAGTGTGTCTGACTACCAGTTGAATCACTGGGTATAGTCCAGCAGGCATTGACGCCGTATCAAATCGACAGCCACCTTCCGAGTATCTGGCCGCCCCGGCCGGACTGACCGGTGCAGGTCTGTCTGCAATTCAAGAGAGCGAAAAGGACAGTGATGATGAGGCAGCTATCCAAGAGCAAGCGGAAGCAGATTACGAAGAAAGGCTGCAGATTGGAGGCGGTCTCCTCAAGCAGGTCACTATTAAAAGCGGCTACCTGCTGAAAAAGGGCGAGCGGCGAAAGGTGGGTTGCTGCGAGACAGCCTTGTCGGAGCATATCAATCACATAGCGAGACTGACTGTGCTCTATGGCAGACTTGGAAGAAGCGGTACTTCGTGCTACGCCCAGATCGCCTTTGCTACTATAAGGACGACAGAGTATGTTGCTGGCTATACACTTTGCAGCGCAAAGCTCTATGAACGCTGAGGCGGGAATTATTTCCAGGAATACCAAATCCTGCAGCATATTGCAGTGTCCGAAGTACATGCATGTGCTCAAGTCGAAGTCAAGAAGCATGAAAACTCTTTTGGTATTGTCACGCCAAAGCGGACTTTCTATGTGAAAGCGGACTCGGCAGAGCAAGCGGACGACTGGGTGAAGCAGATCAACCGGGCGAGAAAGGAGATTGAAAAGCAGAGCAAAGGCGAAGTTGTCGAGGGTGTAACTGGAGATGCAAGACGTGACAGCAGAGCTGCCCAAGAGAGTGGACTACAAGCTAGCTATTCGACGACCCGGCCCATTCCCATTCGGCAAGCCGGACCTTCTGGCTCCCCCATGCCCAACAGCAGCTACGGACAGTCTTACACCGATACGAGCATCTTCTCGACGTCAGAAAGCAGCAACGCGGTTGATCACTTCATGTCAAGCTCGTACGCTTCCAACTCTTCCGGCGGGCAGAGCTGGCAGCGAGTGCCACACTTCCTACAGGAAAGACTACCCATTGATCCGGGACAGCTTTCGGAAGCCGAAGACATGTACGATGAGAGTGCCGGGTTGCACCGAGGTAGCGTAAAACGGTCGCTACTGGTGCCAACAGATCGTAACAAGGGCGCATTCTCGTCAAGCGAGGAAGACGACAATGTGGATACTGGGATGGCGCAACTTTCCCCACCGCCTTTAGGATCTCTGAAAGGACATCTAAATCCAGAGAGGATTGTTCTCAGTGGATATTTGATGAAGCAGGGAAAGCGCAAGAACTGGAGAAAACGCTGGTTCGTCTTGACTAGCGATAAGCTGCTTTATGCAAGATCGCACATGGTGCGTATCAATGTGGCGTGGCAATATGCTGGCTATCTGCTGATGTCAGGTTCTTGCAGGACAATAAAGCACACCGCTGTATTAACCTCGAGAGCGTGCTTGATGCTATAGAACTACCGAATCAGCACGCAGTGAGCGAAGCTAGCGAATCCATTCAGCCTGCCAGTCAGAAGAAAGCTCCTCAAAACAGCTTCAAGATCATCACTCCCAAGCGGACTTACATTGTGTGTGCACCCACGGAAGAAGACGAAATCAAATGGATATCAGCGATCCGAGTTCTGCTCTCTGCTCACCGGGGCTCGCCGAGTGTCACGGAAGCGCCAACGCCAGCACCTGCCACGTCGGCGCCACACGTTTCTACTTCCGAAACAGCTCTGCAGCCATCAACTGAGCACGGTGCCTCTAGACCATCACTCATCTCGAATCCCTCTCAGTACTGTAGCATAGAGTCGCAGTAAGTCTTTTGTCCGCGTACGCCGATATAGGTCTGTCGATTTGACGAAGTTTGTTTCTTTCTTCTTCAGATTGGAACGCGCAACAGGCCGTCTGCAGCATCTTTCGACGTGACGCGTTGAGACTTTCCGTCTTCTCTGATAAATTTTCTTCTCACTCCCAATGTATACTACACCTCTTGTAGCAAGCTTATCGAGCCAACACCGACGACACGCGGACGAGTTTGGCCGGGACAAGTGGATTGACTGTGATGGCCGTCCATGCCTGCGGTGAATGATGACAGGACCGTTCCTTGCACCACGGAATCGCTAGCCTAGTCGGCCTGAAGCGAAGCAGCCAAACAACCAAACAAATGGTGATCGAAGAGTGTTTTGTCGTCCACATGCTCGAGAGTCCCAGCTTCGTCGTGCTTGACGTTCCGCCACTACGGTACCTGCAATCCCCGATATCAAGACAGCTGTCGACTCTGCAGCGATGGCGAGCGAGGTGAGCATGTGCATCGCGGACAAGACGAGGTCTAGTGTACGCTGCTCACCCTCGCTTCTCCCACCAGCTGGACCGCCAACGAGCGAGGTGAAGAGAGCTGCTCATCTGAGTACAGCAGCCTGTCTGACCGGTCGTCTGCCACAGGATCGCCCAGCTCGAAAGCGACATCGGACCTCTTGCAGCTCGAGAATCGATGGAGTGTGCTAAGCATCCGCTTTTGCAGCCTTGCATCTATTCGGTCTAATGCATCCTGTCCGCCCTTCTCCCGGACAGTCTCGCCTACTACAAAAGAAGAGCTCTGCAGCTGCGAGCCGAAAAGAATCGCATGCTTGCGGCAGAAAAGCAGACACTGGCCCAAGAGTACGAGACAAGACTTTTCATGGAACGACAGATGCTGCATGAACGACTGCAAAGAGAGCTTGCCTTTCGAGAGCGCAATGATCTGACCACATCTACAAAACATAGCGCTTATGGAGGTTTGCTCAATCCACCAAAGCTCGGTGGCGATACGGTACCCAAAACCGAAGCTCAGATCAAGGCTGCCAGGGAGTTCAAGACTGTGGCTGAAGACTCGAGTAAGTGGCGCGCTCCCTACTAATGCTGTATACTGCTCGGCAAGCTTTCCAACCACGCTCATACTTTGCATTTTAGTCCCAGGCTATGTCGTTACTCGAGTTCTTGGCGCCGTTAGCGGAAGCGCCTACGTTGCGGGAAGGCAAGTCCGCAAGCTGAAGCAGAAGTGGCCAATTCATTCGTCTAGTCACTGATTATAGACCAACCACTAGCCCTGAACCCGAGCTGGAAAATGTCGATTTTTCCCGCAGCGACCGATCAAGGGCCCTCGGTCACAGTCAGTCCCTTGGTCCCGCTGTTTCCCCAGTTAAGGACGGCTGTACTGGCTAACACTATTCTTTCAGTGGTAGAAACTGCAATCAATAGAGGGGCTAATGCTGTTATCGGACTTCGTTTCGATACCTCAGCACCTATCGGCACGGCTCATATCGAGATTCTGGCATACGGCACTGCCGTCAATATCAAGCGAGACAACGGTAAAGGCCAGAATTGGGATAGCGGGCACAAGCATGGTGGATCGAAGGATGTGAGTCGATCCGTCATATGGTAGATTTCCAAATGTCGTGATGAAATCTTCACCACTCAGGAGAGCCTAACAGACATGCTCAAGCGATTGCTCGCCGATGAAGATGGAGGGGGAAAGAAGAAAAACAAACAACCCGAACCGGTAGGTTTAGCACCATCTCACTTTAGGTCCGTACTTGCTAAGGTCCACTGCTAACTAACTCCCCCTTGTTTTGGCTTGCATCAAGGCGGACGAAGACCAGCTTACCTTCAGTCAGATTGAAGCCATAACGGCTTTGTTGGCAAATAAAGGAGGTGCTTCCGGTGGCGGGGGAGAACAAGGAGGTGTCTGGGGCGGGACGACTTCTGGATGGGGATCTAGCGGCAACAATAACAACACCGCAGGTTGGGGAGACCCAGGTGTTTGGGGAAATAATAACAATGCCGGTTGGGATACAGGCGGAGGCAGTTCCAGCAACAACTGCGGCAAGGAGAAAACGAGTTGGTCTAACTCAAACGATAGAGACAACGACAGACAGGGTGGTCAAAGCTACAGCAATTACGGGTCCGGCGGAAACAGCGGGAGCTGGGGAGGTTACGATTATGGCCGTGATGGTGAGGACAATGACGATGATACCGGGGTAGGTTGTGTGAGGTCTGCGGTCAACTCCCAATCCACAAAAAAGATCGTCTATACACCAGAATATCGCAAGCTGACTGGGACTGTTTGCAGGGTTGGGGCTCGAATAGGCGCCGAAACAGAAACGACTCGCCCTATTCGCCTGATATTGATCCTCGGGAAGTTGCTTTCGTCTTGAGCGATCTGATGCAGCGGCGCAAACGCTCAGGGGGCAGATCCTCGTCTCGCAGACCCAGTACCCGTAGCTACAGTCGTGATAGTCCGATGTTTGGCTGGGAGACCTTTTGAACAGTGCGATACTCTGTTCGAATGGCCTGTGTCAGGCAATCAGGTTGGTGAAGCAGTCTCCTGCACTAGCCTTGCAATTTAGAAGACAATGATTGCAGGTACTGTAGTTATATGAGCTGTTTGAGCGTGCACGGTATGCAGACTGTATTCGTAGTCAATGCGAATTACGGTAGTCCATGCCCATGATCGGCCTGAAAGGCAATACACCTCATCTTGAATATGATCATGTCCAGATGAACTGCCTTGACCTGCTTGGATCTGCAACGCCCAACTGTCTCGCAAAGTTCTTCACCAGCACCCCTGCCCGTCACCACATTCACTCACCATGTAAGCTGCATAGAACTGCCGCTTGCTGCAGCCAGTCGCTCACCCTCGCCGTCCTCCGGGTATCCTGATGCGACAGGACCGGACTCGCCAGAGACTCTCATCCCAGCTCAAAGCTGTTCGACAACCTGGCCGAAGCGCTGGGCAAGATGAGTGAGAGCGAAAAGAAAGAACTCATGAAGAAGGCGAGTCTCCCAGGATAGCGCTGCTTAGGTGCCTCGCATCCTCCAACTGAATTGGTGCACATGCAGGCCAACGGCATCTTCGAATTGGCACTCAAGAACAAGGAGGGCAAAACAGAGTCCTGGATCGTTGATATGAAGAAGGTATATACTAAAGTCTGAACCTTCTGTATAGTGCTGCTACTCACTGCCACACTATGTGCACAGAAAGGCGAAGTTCTCAAAGTGGGCGACGGCCCAAAGCCTAAGCCCGACGTCACGTGGGTTTCGCAGGCCACAATCCAAACGGTTCAAGGCTAAAGCTGATTGCCTGCACATGTTGTGTCAATGCAGTATTACTATGGCGGACGAAATCTTCCAACAGCTAGCAGATGGCAGATTGAACGGCCAGAAGGTAACGGATTTCATGCTATCGGCGGAAAGTCACCGCTTGCCTGTATCAGAGCTGATGATCTGCTTCTCCCGTAACAGGCATTCATGGGCGGAAAGCTCAAGGTGAAAGGCAACATCCAGTAGGTTTGCACGCGTACTTGGTTTGTTTGCATCATGACATTCTAATACAATGCAAATTTGCAGATTGGCTACCAAGCTCGACATTGTCCTCAAGGTATGATGGCTGTCTCAAATCAATGAGATTGTCAACATTGTCTGAATTACCTTTCTGCTTCACAGAACGCAAGTGCCAAGCTGTGATTTGCTGTGTACCAGGTGATTGCACATTGTCTGTACTTCAGTCACGCACTACATTTGTGTAAACTGTAGTACAGCCACGTCCAGCGGATCGAAATACTCCCTCCCGAATTTGGTGTCGTCCAGCCTTTGTCCCCCCATTAGGCAGGCGCAAGCAGCTCTAATGTCTGATGTTTGGGCTCGGAAGCATAAAAACTCCTAGGGAAGGATTTTGCGCTGCTGTGTCGTAGCAGCATGTGCCTGGTGCGCTGACATGCCTAGTCTTGCATTATGACTAAGCCAGTTGGAGCTCTCTGATCTTCCTTTGAAGCTTTTTGGCGGCATCGGCATCCTGAGGCAAAATGACAGCACACGATCAGCCTTCGAAAAAACAGCGGATTTGTGCAGAGCAGATAAAGCTTACATCATTGTTGAGATTGATGACTTTCGACAAGTATACCTCCGCTAGTGACAACTCGCCAATCACTCGAGGCCGAGATCGAGCAACATGGTGTTCCCCCATTTCATAGGCAGCGAGTTGTATATATATTTGACTGTATTCCTGTATTGGCAATTCTTGTTCCTACAGCACGAGTCAATTGCGAACGGTTTGAAATGGTGCCTAAGAGCAATCCGAAGACTCACGCTTGCAACTGCAACAATGCGAGTCCAATACATTGCGGCTTCGTCGAAAAGTCCCATTGATAGGCACTGCTCCCCTAATTGACGAAGAACGGATATCTCGTTCGGCTCAACTAGGAGTTGTGCGCGCTTGTAACACTTCAAGACTTCATGGGGTCTAACGGGATGCAAGGTGATCAGAGACAGATGAAAAAGCCATAGAGTTAGATTTTGACGACTGACTTGGCCAGCTTGCTGTAGCATTGCGCTAGCGCTTGCCACATGCGCGAATCAAATGGCCTGCAGTAGAAGGGAGCCGTGTGTCAATATTCTGGCATTGAACCTTGGAGTAGCTCTTGCGCCTTACCGCAATGCCGTAGCCTTTTGGAAGTATTGCAGAGCGTACGCGTGCATGCCAAGCAGTTCGTAGGCTTGACCTAAACCATACCACGCTCGGTAGTCCTTTCTGTTGGCTTCTGCTCAAAAGGGCGGTCCAGAAAAGACTAGCAGTTAAACCATGTGCTGTGCAGAAGAAGCAGTGTCTGCGCATCACGTACGACAAGCTTTCCGGTACGATTCTATAGCGGCATGCGTGTTCGACATCTCGACATACTCATGACCCATAAGTGTCCATGCAGTGAGGTATCCACGATCTAATCTGAGAGACTGTCTGAACATCGCAATAGCCTTTGCATGATCGCCTCGTAGGGAGTACAGATTGCCTGCAGGTGTAACGAAGAGGAAGGAATCAACACCGTCATTACACCCTAGATCTGGCAACTGAGCTCACCAATCAGGCAGCACACCTCCGGTCTATTCGGATCTATCGCTGCGTAGCGCTGAGCAATTTGAGCCAGCTTTCCACCTTTGCCCATGACGTAAAGAATGTTAGAATAGGTATCGAGCTCGTCTAATCTGAAAGGATCCTCCGCGCCCAGTTCGTCAAAAAGCTTTTCGGCAAGGTCGAAGTCTATCGTGAACATGGATCAGGTCAGTCGGAGCACAGTGTCGTTTTCGAGCTGAGGCGATTTGTTCGTACCTCGCATATGATACTCGCATAACGCGTGCTGAGCTTTTAAATGTACACTCTTCGGGAAGAGAGTCTCTAACGTTCTAATATTCTGTCGAAGCCCTTCTGAAGCTCTGTGTACTTCCAGACTGGCGTGTATATAGAAGAATTTGGACATTATCGACGAAGGAATCTCTGCGCTTATCGAAAGAAACTGACACCTCGCTCGAGTCAGCGCGATAGTATCATTGCCCCGGTATCCCAGCCTGGCAACAAACCTCTTCATCACCATCGAGAAGCTCCGTGAGCTTTAGCCAAGCGGACCAGTTGAAGTCGTACTTCTTGACCGATTCTACTAGACATATCACAGCCGCCTGTCGCTGTTTGGCCTCGGCGAGGACAAGAGCTTTCCTTGAACCATCCAGTGAGAGAGTATCAGCAAGAGAAGCGAGGTACTATCACTGTGACTCTTACAGGTAAAGAAGAAAGGGATCTTGTGTATCTCCAATTTGAAGCAAAATACTATTGATCTCCTCTAACTTGACTGGCGAAGTCTCTATACGGCCAGTAGAGACAGTGTCAGGTTCGCCGCTGACTAGAAAAGATCACAAACTGACCGGTGGCTTTGGATTGCGTCACCTTTGAAAGGTCATTCATTAGGCATGCATAGGTCAGTCAGGTCTGGCAACCCCGACTGAGCTAGAAATGGCTCACCAACAAACTGGCATAAAGCCATAGCCATTTCTCATCCACCGTGTCACTATCTGTCAGAGTATAACCGCACTTTTGAAGTTCTCTACAGTCAAAATACCGCTTCGCCCGATAGTACCGCTCGCCGAATTCAGGTGGCTGTCGTGCAGGGGTTTTGAGATGTGTTCAGTGAGCATTTACTGACTCTTGCACGCGAGCGGGGGAGCTGAGAACAGGGGAATTATAAGAGTATCACTCACCTGATGTGCTTCAGCGCTTTCGAGAGTCGCTTTGACGGGTTCCTCCAGCACAACAGACATGTGGGTTTCGACGCAGACAGCGGCAAGTTCCGCTAGCCTAAATGAATTCCGCCAAGAGACCGAAGCAGAGGCGTCAGAGCAAGTAGACATAAGGCCACAGAGGCGTTCGCTTCGTTCTGAATCTCTATCGACGCACCATTTCGACGCGTTTGTCAGACCTCGATCACTCAGGTGCTGCACTTCTCGCACAAGAATCTCTTTCAGATTCAGCCTGTTGCCTTCCATCATGGCTGCTCGTCAGTCGATGGCATATGCGCGAAGTTATCGTCGATTTGAAGTACGGTGCCCCATCACTTCGCGTGGTGGGTGTGAGAAACCCATGCGAGCGAAGGCAAACCGGACGAAGTGGAATTCGACCCGACACATCGAGGCAGGCAAGGGTAAAGCATGACAGTACACATTTGTGTTGCTTTGCATGACATTCAAAGTCAATCAAGATGCAGTCCTGAGGTATGAATAGGTGTTCTTCAAGATATTACTATGGTGGATGTACTATTAAATGGGAAGGAAGTGCGCATATGATGGCTAATATAATAGCGACTAAATGCATACTGGCCTCAAGTGCAGGCATGTCTACGAAGGAAGAGCACGCTTCGACTTGGAGCGGATGGCTTTGCCTTTAAAATAAAACAGGAATGGAATGGGAATCATAGCCAAGCTGATGAAGGCCCATGTTGAAGCGGCCCACTGATTCGTAAGGTTGTGGAACATGGCAGCAATAAAGAGTGGCATAGCTGCTCCTGCCCCGCTTCTCACTACAGTCTTCGCGGCCAAGGCTGATGCTACGTATTGAGGGAAGGCATCAATGAGGTATGCATTGGCAGCAAAGTAGATAACGACCATGCCAAAGCCGAATGGAAGACCCGAGCTTGCCGGTCCTACCCAAGATCCGCCTCCAGGCTGTACAGTGTCTGGCGCTGTCCATCCCATGATGAACAACGAGATCGGTATGAACCATACTCCCAATAGCATGCCCGGTAACCGCATCTCGGGTTCTGCTACTCCGTTGTTTCTGGCAACATCTCTTGCGTATCGCTTCTCCAGCTGGGGAGTGACGAGTAGCGCAAAAGCGAGTCCGATGAGGACAGGAAGGAACATCAAGCCGACGATTCCCCTGCTATAGCCGTAACCTTCACTGAAGATGACAGGAATGGCGACGAAGAAGGCGTAAAGCTGCACCCGCCATCGAAAGAAAAAAATCAGTTCTGCCGATAACCGCAGAATTTGGGCACATTGATCTGACTTACGAGTCCGTAGATGAGCGCAATGTACATGCTCATGAGAAGGAGGATAGGCTCTTCTACCAGCATCTGGAAGGGACGAATCAAGGTCTCGACAATGATACCGGAAAGGTCTCTCTTGAAAGCTTCTTGTTCCGTAACATAGGTATTATCGCCAGTTTCCTCTCTCAATCTCTTGGCCCGTTTCTTCAATATCACGGGGGCAAACGTTTCGGGAAGAGTCAAAAGTGATAGCGTGATGACTCCCGCGAAGATCATATTGACCCAAAGTATCCATCGCCATCCTACCGTTTCCCCGACGAATCCACCGACGATAGGCCCCAGAACAGGGCCACCATAAGGAGCAGCAGCGAAAAGAGCAATTGCAAATCCTCGCTCATCCGTATCCCAGACATCGCTGATGGCTCCTCCTGCAAGTGTAAGAGGGGCGGCTGCGAAGAAACCACAGATGAAGCGGCATGCTAGAAGCGCGCCAATGTTTGGAGCTCTGTTGGAGAGAGACAGTTGATCTAAGCGGTCATGTAGGCAGGGTATTTGATCAATCCGACAAGAAAGAACGAGCTTACAGTGCGCAGGGAATATTGAAAATTGTATATAGAGTCATGGGAATGAGCCAGCACCATCTTCTGCCGAACAATTCCGAGAGAGGACTCCAGAGAAGAGGTCCGGTTCTGCAGGAAAGTAAGGTTGAACGGGAATGAGTGAATGCCTATGACAGGTAACCAAGCTTAGAACCCCAGAATAGGTTTACTCACCCAAATCCAATGACCATCAAGCTGACGCTCAAAGCTGCCACCACATTAGAAACTCCAAACTGGCTTTCGATAGCTCCGAAATCGCCACTGATGACTGAGCTGGCGAATGCGACCTGAACGACAGCCAATGCGACCACGGCTGTGATATACCATTTATATAGATTACTCCACTGTCTAGGATCTTCAGGGTCTTCAGTTTTAAAGGTAACGAACTGGAACTTTTCCAATCTCTCGATGTCATTTGCACTCAGTCTTGTCGGTACTCTTGCGGCGGGCGTTATGACTTGTGTTATTTGTCGCACCAAGTCTTGACCGCTCACTATACCCGTCTCTGTGGTCTCACGATATTCATCGGTTGGTCGGCTTATTGCTGTTGTGAGAGCGGGATAGGCGAGATCTACATGACGAGGGCTGTGGGTTGGCGGCACTCGAGGTCGCGATGGTGTTGGTTTGAGAGATTGCATGGTTGATGTCTGCTTTCCGAGACTGGGTTAGGTGCGTGCAGCTGTGCTTCCAATTGGTAGCCTTTTCAGTGGTACGTAACTTTCTGCTTTCGTGTTCGCTTCTGGGCTAGATCGAAATCGTGGGCATAAGTAACTTATCATATACAAGATCCTACGAGTTGATCAGATCAGAAGAAGCTGAAGGAAGAGGACGAGTCGAAAGGAGAAGGAAGAAGGACGACTTTTGCCTGTCGGCACGCCTTGTCGCAAGTAGTAGTTCTTCCCTGCAGCCCGGCATTGCCGAAAAGCGCTTCGTTCTGGTCTACTCCAACCAAAAATTTATAAGGTATTACGTTATGCAAATCCGACTGCCCGGGTTGACGGATTCCTGATCTATGGCTTTCTCCGACGTGACCGGCCCGGCAACGTGTGACAGCGGAGGAGGAGTTCTGACCTCGGGTTACCGGTAGCCATGGCAGACTAGAAGTACCGGTAAGTACACCATTGGTGTAGCGAAGGCAATAGTAAGGTTATCAGAGTGCTTGCTCTTGCCCTCCTTCTCTTCCGCTGTCTCTGTCGGTTGGTGTCTTGCAGTCAACGGCTGCCGAGCAGTTCGGAGTTGATTGCTCATGAGAGTGTGGAGCGCCGCTGCCGAAACGAAATGAAACGAAGGGAACGCGAAATGGTTAAAATAAAGGTGGACATAGCTTGTGTGTGTTGATACAATTACAGAGCTATGCTGCTCTGCTCGTCGCCGTAGTTGTGACTCTTGCCGCTGCTTGTGTCTCTCGACGCCTGACGAGCGGATCTCTTGCTGCTCCTAGGATGTTGTCGATGATGATAGCCTGTCTTGCAAGACTGCTGCGGGCACTCTTTGCTTGTCCAGCCATTGCAGTGATGCTTCCTCGCCCGTACACTAAGTTACTGCAATGACTGCACGAAGACTGCCCGACACTGTGGCCGCCACTTGCCGTTTCCAGTACTTGCAGCGTTCAGTGTCCATCCCCTCTCCAGGCTGCCTAGCAAGATAGCTGATGCCCTGACGCTGTACGCAGTATGGTGCCATAACGACTGTGCAAGCCAAATATATCATCTTGGGGATGTTGTCAGAAAAGATGCAGCGCTTCTTGGATGATCGAGTGCAGCAGAACAACTCGCAGCCGTGGTAGGATGGAACTCATCTGCCTGCTCCTTGCACGGCTAGCTGAGCACCTCGACTACGATGCATGCTGCTACTCGATGGAGCGCTACACTTCTCGCCAGATTGCGCAGAGAGACGCGACAAAAGCCAGCAAAACCGTGACAGCAAAGCACCACGCACTGTTTGGTCAGGCGATCATGGATCCAGAGCCGGGCTGAGCGTCGAGCTGATCCTGGGCGGACGCATCGCATCTCTGCCTTGCTGCTCCCTCGCCCTTGCCTGCCTGCCTGTCGCTGCATGGCCTGATCAGCGTGCTGCAGAATGGACGACTCGGCTGACATGGCTCTCGACGCGTTCAGAGGTGGAGCGGCCGACAATGCGGACAGGCGACATCTCGAGCAGACGCCATTGACTTCGGACCATGGCATCCAGGGCTTGGGCAGTAGCAGTGATCTGGGTGAGATTCGGCTACTGGGGGTTCTGACGCAGCCTGAATCCCTCTGACCGCTGTTCGGACTCCATACGTCTCTGGCTGTCAAACAGAAGTAGTCGACAAACTCAAGTTCTTCCTCGCCATAGCACCCAGCACCTTCAGCGCGCCTACGATAGAGCAAAATGCACCATGCTTGCAAACCACGAAGAAGACAGATATCGATGAAGACCAAGACCGCTTCCGACGCTTCCTCCTGCCCAATGGAGAATATATCTCCTGCATATACTGGAACGGCCTTTACCATATTACTGGCACAGACATCATACGCACGCTCGTATTCCGCCTGAGAGCTTTCGGAAGACGTATCACAAACATGAAGAAATTTGAAGAAGGCGTTTTCAGCGACCTGCGTAATTTGAAAGCTGGCGTCGATGCTACCCTCGAGGTGCCAAAGGCAAGCTTTGCACCTGGATAGCATACTCTTCTCCTTCCTGCTCAGTAGAGTTGACTCTCCTTTTTCGCCCTGCTTGCCTTTGAGCAGTCTACCTTCCTGGATTTACTATTCAAGAACAACTGCATCAGGACACAAAAGAAGCAAAAGGTCTTTTATTGGTATTCCGTATCCCACGATAAGCTTTTTCTAGACGCATTAGAGCGGGACGCAAGGCGCGAAAAGTTAGGCCAAGATCCTTCCAGTAAAGCAATTGCAGAACCTGCTCTATCCTTTCGTTACGATCCCTCCCTGCCATTGCTGGATCAGCTCAAGGCCGATACGGGTACGAACAAAATCGAAAAGATCGCCGTCGGCAGCGATACCACGGATTATCAAGCGAAGTCCTTGCTATTGCAGCATTATCATCATCACGAACCACAGCTCCATATCAAGCTTGAGCGCTCTGAATATCCCAACATATTCACTGGAACAGATGAATGCCCTGCATGCACGTCTTCCTACAATCCTTTTGGGCCATATCTGCCAAGAACATCAATGCCGCAAAGTCATGACGCACACGCCGAATCAACAACCACAAAGACGTTCGCTGACAATGCAACGCAGCTATGTTCCAAGCCTCTTCCTACAACAAGCCTTCCTCATGTCACAACTCAACAACATACTTTCTACGCCGGCTTCCCCGCATCGTCTTCGCTTTCATTATCTCAAAGCACCGGAGCAGTAAATGGCAATACGTTCTCACCCGGTCCGGAAAAATACTCAGCAATGACTAGTGATCCAAACAAGATTCGCTTCATTTGCCCCTGGTATACCTGTGGTCAGCTTTTCCCGTGCATGTCTCACCTGCTTCAGCATATTCCCCTGCACATGCTTCCCGTCTGTACTCCAACAATGTTGGAAGCAGCTGATGCTACATCGGCAGCTGCAGCTCAACAAGCATCTCTCGCCAGCAATAATGAAGAGGTCACAGTCTTGTTAAATGCTTTAAACTCTTCAGCTGTTTCTCCGCATACTCAGTACTCTTCAGGGTACATGTCGACGGATCGTTCCCCTGCATCCGCATATAGTCCACATGCAGCTTCACAGGAAGCGACAGAAGAAGTTCCTCACCAGCCATTCATGATAGCTCCCGCTCCCAGCATTCGACGTCGAAGCGGTTGACAATGAGCGGCGCAGAGCTTGCATCAGATTTGTCATTCCCTATAACATTTTGAGAGTATACCCCTCAAGAATACAAAGGTGTAATTCAGATTTTTATATTTTGAGAGTATACCATCAGGAATATACAGGTGTAATTCAAACTTTGAGAAGCTGAGGGTGAACTCTCAAGCATACAAAGGTGTAATACAAATTATGATATTCTGGTGTATATCTGAGAGTAGTCTCACAGATCTTCCGAATTGAATTGCATACTATTCATTTCGAGAATATACTCTCAGAATACATTAGCTTAGTTACTTTATTCAGATTTGTGAGTAAACTCTCATGAAATAATCAAGATGATGGAAACCAGCCGTATACAGCAAGTTTCACTCGACCTCCATCTGTTGCGACGAAGTCTGCATGATTTTCTATGCCGGTGCCCGCTGAGAAGCTAACTTCAACGCCCTCCTCCTCGAGCCAACTAGCCTGCCTCGCTTCCGCTGATCGCTTTGGAAAGTGAAAATACACCATGTTCAGCGAGGTTTGCCCGCATTCTAGGTAGGTCAAGGGATATCTCACCGAGCCACGAGGTGAGATGCGCCCTTGCGCATTGACAACGCGGTGCCAGGGCACAAAGTCCGGATTGGTGGTCCCATCAACGAGAGTCCGTGAGGCTTTCTCTATAGGAAGCATCTTCAGACTTTGTCCAACCAAGCGAGAATGACGGGGATATCCCAACTGCTTCGCGAGATGTCCTGCATGTATACGCGGTAGAGATCTCAGCCGGTCTCCAGTTTATTTCAGCCAGATGACCAGCATACCATATGTCGTCACTTTGCCAGTGGGAATGCGCTTGACTAGACGCCATACTGATGCAGCAAAATTTTGCTGTACCGATTCCTCTGCAGAGCTGTTCATCGCTATGATGTCTTGCGCCCTTCTGCGGGCTGGTCGAGTCGCCATATCGTCTGCTCAGCTCGAGCTTGGCACGCGTCTCAGCGCGACTTGGCTTTCAAGTTGCCAGCATCTGCAACGGTAACGATGCCTTCGCCGGTCAGTCTGTAGACCATGCACCTGCAGGCAACTACAGGGAGGCAAGTGACACACTGAATGATCGTACATATGCATACTGAATGATCGAACGACCGTAGCGGTGAGCAGCAGTGCCGCGAGCTTCGCAACCCAGTGGTAGAGATGATGAGCCGACTGTCACGAACAGACTTCAACCAGCCTTTCTGCCGCTTGCAGGCTTTTGCTCAGCTGCTACGTATGACCAGGAGGCAACCTCCGACACCATGACAACCTTTTGCACAACCTAGTTTCGGCACATGAACTCTGCTCTGCTGCAAGTAATAGGGAAGAGCTCCCCTAACGAAGCACGAGTCCTATAAGCCGCGCTACTTTACCAATTGTCACAGTCCTCAGGACGTTCCAGGAGTCTCAGGGCGTCCCAGGAACTCCTGGGCCAATTCGCGGAAACCCATATCCTTTCTACAGCTTCTGCGAATATAGAATCACAACGACATGCTTACGAGAACAGCTTCAACGCAATTGTAGGCGCAGTTTCTTGCGCCTTTGCCGTTCCCCCTGTCTCGGCACCTGCTCGAGCGATTGCTTCCTGGATCTGGTACTGATGGCTCGCCGGAAGATTTCCAAAAGCTTGCTTAAATGCAGAGCCGTCCTGCTGTAGCAGATCAACCACAGCGCGATCCAACGTAGCATCGCTGGGTATAGAGTCTCGACTCGACAGCCATGCATAGGCACTGAGCAATAGAGACCGCGCCACTGACCGGTGATTGTCAGCATCCTGACAAGCGCTGACGAGAGAACCCAATCCTTACAATGATGCGACTCGCCAAGGCCGACAGTCAGACTGACCAAGGCTTTGCGATCCAAAGCAGGTGTCCCTTGATGGTGATGGCTTGCCTCACCCGTTGAGAGCAGTACCACAACTTCATGTAGCACCCGCGCGGCCAGCAGCTCCGTTCGAGATGGAGCGCACGACAAAACTTTAGCAAGTGAAATGCCTTCTTGCATGACCTAAACACTCTCGAATCAATTAGCGGAGCGAAGGATCCCGGCCTAGAAGCGCCAACACACCCTTTTGTCTTCGGCCACTACTGCTTGCCTGATGCACTTGCACAAGGCATCAATCAAATCTTCGTTTTGCATCCTGTTTTTTATTATCGCTACTCCAGCGAGGATCGACAATATCTGGAGACAATGGCATGCCGTCTCGAAGGTGTGCTTCCGTCGACTATATGTAATGAACACTATAAATTAGCCTTGTCGCTTCGAGCAAGCGGAAGAGTGCACGGACAGGCTGCGCTCAAAGGCACAAGTAAAGCCAACGATGATCCTGTCGAACGGACTCAGACTGCCAGGACTGTCTTCCGAAGACTGTCCTCCTAGGGTTAATGCTGCCTGTCGCGTAGCTAAGAGGATCGACGCGGGCAGTGCAGCAACACGGAAAGCTGGAAGATGACCTGTAGGTTCATGCTTTTGCTGAGCTCATGCAAAACGATAATTGGGTGCGCAACTTACGGATCAATAGAACCCATGGAGCCATCAACATTGCTGAGCGATATTCTGGATCAGTGAGCATACAGATAGCATTGACGGCCATCCAGGCTGAAGCGGCTATAGCGATAGTAGCTTCCGACCCTGTTAAACCAAACCTTTTAGCTACACCTGGACTCTTCGCGTCATGCCTCCGCACCTTCCCGTGAATTGCGGTCGCATATCAGCAACGCAATTTGTCCACAAGCTTGCAGTTGGGCCTGTCTCTCAGCCGTTTCAGGTTCGTCCCGCGCGTATACTGCCAGAGTGGCCACATATGTAACCAGTTGCCTATCGATTGAAGCGATGTCCAATAGATAAAGTCGATAAGCGATCTGTAAGAGTTCGTTCCATGTTCCACTCTCGTGCCGATACGCCTTGGAGACTTTGGCCAGCTTCAGCAGGCTGCTTAGACAGTCAAGACTCAATTCTGCTGTATCATAAGCTGAGGGCTGTAGCGTTTCGGCCAGAATGTGTCGGTCAATGCACCGGCATATCTCGCCTAATAGGCCCCAGAAATTAGCGGAAGCGTCGGGCTGGTTTGAGGATTCTAACGATAGTATAGTGAAAGCCTTGACAACGAGCAGCCAAGACTGAGGTTTGTGTGCAACCAAAACAAATTCAGAAGAAGCTTCAGCCAAACTATTTTGTCGCAATCGAATTCGCCCAGTGGGGAAAGCCATACCTCGAGATCCAAAGACAGCCATTCCCGATTTTCCTCAAGAACCATTTCGAGTTCGTCATCTTCTGAATCACCCAATGAGGGATCTGGAGACGCATGCATGAGAGTATCACGCCATGTAGCAAGAAGAACAGCTCCTTTCGCATTGACGATTGCTTTAAGTGCCACAATCTTCGTTGACGCCACACATATCCTGGCCCAGGCTGCGGCGCAAGCCGCTTGAACGGTGCCTGTTGAGGTAAGTGTGATGTGCGATTCGGGCGGATCTGCAAAATACCTGGTCAGTATTGACCGAATTATCCAAACGATTGGACTAACGAGTGCTGTCTTCGAGACAGCTGTCCAAAAGTCGAAGCGCTCGGGAGTTTTCGTTGAGGCCCTGGCTGATGCCAGCGGAAATGAAAAGCCCGCAAAGCTTTATAGCTGCCAGGCGTAGCTCGGGCTCGCTGCCGGGCTCAAAAGCAGACGCAGCAGCAGCAATGATGGAGGCTTCGTATTGCTGTAAGAGCGGTGTGTCATCGAATTGATCATCGTTCTCCTCTCGGAAAGTCTGCAAGCAGGGTCAGCAAGGCCTGCTCGATTAGAAAGGGTCGACAGCGGGACCTACTTTGACGACTTCCTGTAAGAGCTCTAATCCTTCCATCTTTAGATCCAGATTGGGCGCTGTAGAAGCTAGTAGGGCCATCCGCATCAGGTCGGGAATCTTGGTGTGCAGCTTGCGCACGTGACGGTCGAATTTCTTCACCGAGACTTCACCGGAATGCTGTGTATGGTCAGCGGCAGCACCTCGAAGATTACGCAGTAGATTTGAGAGGCAGGCGAGAGCGAAGGCACGGGTTGGCCACCTAGCCAAGAAGGTTTGCGGGATCGTCCTGCCCTCTCCTTCTGTTACAGTTCTCAA
Source organism: Cystobasidium onofrii (assembly GCA_022813105.1). Lineage (NCBI taxonomy): Eukaryota > Fungi > Basidiomycota > Cystobasidiomycetes > Cystobasidiales > Cystobasidiaceae > Cystobasidium > Cystobasidium onofrii. The sequence goes on along the minus strand of JAKLNA010000047.1, from coordinate 5,682 downwards.
GCCTTGTGCCTCCTCATCCTCGACCGCAGCCTTGTTATCTTGCTTGTCCGCAACCTGCCAGCTGCTGGCATCCTGACTTAATACCTTCTGGCAAATTGTCAGCCAGCCCGCAGGATTGATAGACGCAGTCTGCACCATCCAGGTGGAGATCGTTTGCTTGACGCCGCTAACTGTAGGGTCTGCATCAACTATGGTGAACAGTCGTTCGACGAGTTTATCCCCTCCGAGCCTGGAGATACCAAGAACGTCTCGGCGTACGATCTGGTAGATGGAGTTTACAGCCGAGATCTGAACTGCAAGGATTGGGGAGTGAAGTTGATTGACGAGGATTCCGATTAATCGAGTGTTTATGACATGTGCCGGGGAAACCAGCAGCAGGTGTTGCAGCGCGCTCCCAGCCTGGACCACCACTCTGACATCCTCATCGAAGAGGAAGCCTTCGACGAGCGCAGACACGGCCTGAGTAGCCGTATGCGCTTCGTACAGATCGGGCCCTGCAGCAGTTACAAGGCAGCCCAATACTGCGCAGATCGCTTGCCGAACTGGCAGATCACCCCTCAGTGCTGCAGTGGTCAAGGTACCCCCTTCGGAGTCGTGGCTATCCGCTGCGATAATATTGGCTACTAGGCCGAGACATGGGGAAATATACGGCGTAAAATCGAGGTTTGCCGCATCTATGATGACTGTCAGAGCCCGAAGCGACCAGTAGTGTACGGTAGGATGTGGATCGGCCGCGAGAGTCATGGTTATATCGACGACTGTTTTTAACGCAGGCCTTGCGGCGATTGCGCCGACTACGCTGTATATATCAGCAAACAACTGAACCACGCCCGATCTGACGAATGGATCCGTGTTCGCGACGACTAGTGCCACGGCGGCTTGTATCTGACTGGAGAGGAAAGTGCTTGACCCAAGTATACAAAGGGAGGCTATACCACGGCTGCACATGCCTCGCACAATGCTATCGGAGTGGAGCAAGCCAATCTGAGAAAAGACGTTAGTTTCTGCACACCTTCAGAGCGGTGCCAGACGTACTTGAAGCAGGTCGCGCATCCGGGCCAACAGCGAGTCATCGACTGAATTGGAGACTTTGCGAACTTCAGCCAAAGAGCGCGCCACTAGTGTTACTGCGCCCAGGAGACTGGCCAGAGGCAGCGAGAGAGTCTTCTCTGAACGGCTAGACGCGTTTGTGATAGCTTGCACACGCTCTGTCAAGCGTTGTATATACTCCATCTGATTAGGAGTCGCCAACAGCGGGAAGAGAGCAGCAAAAAGCTGGGCAGCAGTATCCACCAGAATTGCAGCCTTTTCTGACGCCTCTAAGCCATGATCGTGTTCTGACTGGATGCAGTCTGCATGTATGATATTCCCTGGCTTTCGTGGAATGTATTCAATTATATATTCTTTGAACGCCAAACTGCATTCCCTGCCAAAAATTGGAGCTGCGTCGTCGAGCATCCCAGTCTCATCGTTGCTCGCAATTGCTGGTACGGTGTATATACCATCCCAAAAACCATCGACCGGATGTGTTTGATGGAGGCTTGTCTGTAAGGGAGCTGCGAGTGTTTCTCGTCTAGTCATCTGCAGCATACAAAGGTTGCATAGAGCTACTCGACTTGAATCCACCAAGGGGTGACTTGCAATCAGGTGGAATGCTTTCAATAGGTTTTCCACGAACTCCGCTTGAGACGCTTCGAGTTTCGACACTTGTAAAGACTGTACGATATCGTCGGACGGGCATTTGATTGCAGGAACAGAGTCATTGAAGGCTAGGGCATGATTAAGTAAAGTGACGATCCGGCGAACCAGATCCCCGTCGCTTCGCTTGGGTATATGTGCCTTCAAATAGCAAGTTATGGAACGGAGCGCTGCCGCGCGGATGGAGAGGAGGAAGGACCATTCTTCTATTGCCCTCGTTTCTGCCGTGGTGGCCTCGCGATGCGAAGCTTTAGGTAATGCATTTTTCCATAATAACAAAATTTGAGACAGGTGTACGTGCATTATCCGTTTGGGCAAAGATAATAAGCCTCCCAGAATCTCCCAAGCTGACCGAATCATATGCGTTGAGAATGTGAGATCTTGATCGCCAGCCGCTTTCAACAGTTGCACGGCGATAGACATAGCTCTTGTACACATATCTCTGGAGGCATACATCGGCAACGAGGAATGGATTGCTATTAGGCTCGAGAGAACTTCGGCTCGGCCCGAGAGGCTATTTGAAGCCTTGACATTCTCCGTTAGCGCGAGTAGAAGTGTCTCGAGGTTTTCCATGATGTCCGCGGTCAAGATGGGCAGTCGATGCGTTACGCAACGAGCATATGTGACCATGCATTGTCTTGCCTGCGTCTGGATAGACTTGTCGGCATGCATAGATAGCAGGTTAAGGGTCTTTTCGATGTGAACATCTTCTGCTAGTGTTGATCGGCCGAAGCTGCCAAGTAGACAGTCTAACTGTTTCAACGACATTTTGAGCAAGACAAGTGACTGCTCTGATCTTGCGGGGTCCAGGTCGAAGTCGGAACAATGACGCATGAAGTATCGCACCATATCCATTTGCTCCGACTCGCGCAGGATGTGTCGGCAAACCAGATTCCCGATGAGGAACGTCACATAAGCTTCAGCAATTCGACGTTGCTGTGGACTGCTCCTTCCTTTGGGCCCTGCAACGATTTGATGGACCAGACTATTCCAGATGTCGTCAATGTTCTCGCAAAGGTAGGTTGAGCCGACACGTGTTAGCACTAATGCTAGTATTTGTATGATGTTGTTTCGTCCTTTTGAAGTGTTACCGGACTTATTGTAAGCATCCGTAAGGCGTTGCATCATTGATTTAACTGACAACAAAGTTGTGTTTTTGCCCTGTGCCTGAGAATCGGATTCGGACAGGTTAAGTCTTCCATCTTTCTTCAAGGTTAACCCTGATGTTTGAACGTTTGATGGACTTTCCGCCCCGTGCGTGCGAGCCACTTGACTCAGGAGAAGGAGAGAAGAACAAAGCTGTGCGTGATGCTGGCGTGCTTGCCAATCCGATTGATCTTGAGCTTTACAGGATGTGGCAAGGATCTGATCTATGTCCGGTACGTTATGCAGATAAAAGGACGAGTTGAAGAGCTGGATCAAACACTGAAAGCCAAAATCAGTATATCTGCATCCTCTAACTGAGTTGCTAAGTCTACCTCAGCAGCGCCCTTTTGGATAATGCCCGATTTGTCCGCCAAGCAGACTCGAAGCTGCTTGCACAAGTCACGGGCATCATTCTGGCTAATTGACGAGCCACAGAATGTTAGACAGCTAGCGGCACAGGCTGAAGCTGCATATCGGAGCCTGTACGGCTGCTTGCGAGTCAGTGCAGGCCATGATTATGTAGTGGAGTAGTAGGCAGGATATTTACAAGCGAAGCCGTCCGGAATGTGCGGATTGCTCCGTTGAGACACTCAAGCGCTAGACTCGGTATCTGCACGGAAGAATCGCAAGCAGATGATTTTAGCATACAGATAGTGACAAAAGGTTGACCAGACCCACAACGCTGCTCAGCTTTGTGAGGACGGCTGCAAGGAGGTGGAAGGCGGTTCTGAAGAAGCGCAGCAAGAGGCAAAAGTATGTCTCAGTTTACAGGTTGCACGCATGCGGATAAAGGCAGTTACGCTTACATGCGTGTCTCCAGGACTGGAGTTCCGCTGACAGCCAGTCTTGACCAACTCGACGCGGTATCAAAGAGGCCCGAACCGTTGAGCCTTGTGAACAACGTCACATACATCCGGCCAAGAAGGCCTCTGCATGGTCTGCCAGCGCAGTAAGTCGCAGTTTCGGCATCACCATCGTTGGCGGATCGTATCCAAAGACTGGAAAGGGTATCGAGCAGGGTCCTTGATGACTTCGAGACGTCCTCCTGATCAACGAAGCGAACATCACATTCAGACCTGTAAGGTTAGCTGTCCTGTGCTAGTGAGAGGCATGCTGCTTTTGGAATGCAACGCACGTCGTTTGCAGCGCCAAGGGCAGTCTGCAGTTCATGTAGAAAGATGATCACGTAGGTTGGCCCGCCGGGCCCCCTCAGCCTGGAGGCATCGAGTCTAGAGGCCTGCTGGAGTGTGTCTCCGGCAGTATCTGCAGATGGCCGGCTCTTTTCACTGCTTCCTGCACTGGGTAGGGCTGGCATTGCTGTTCCTCGGTTGAAACAGAGGCGAGTCTGGCCGATCACCATCATGGCAAGGCGCGTTTGTTTCTTGTACGTCCCCTGCTTGCTCCCACGATACAGAAACGACAATCGAACGACACCAGAACCTGTTGACCGGCTCATATATCGACCTGCTGCGTCACGACGCAATTATCTGGCCTCGCTCTCCCCGTTCTCCGCACGTGAAGCGGTATCAATCTGGAGTAGTTGAATCGCGCTTCAACGCGCTCCGAAGCAACAAGCATGTCGTTGGTCAATCTGACAGACATACAGGTCCTCCACAACCCAGCTCGGTTCACAGACCCGTACGTCTTCAAGATCACGTTTGAATGTATCTCAGAATTGTCAGAAGGTCAGTCGATTGTTTGGCACTTCTAGGCAGAAACTCTCAGTTCGAATGCCCTTTGCGATGTATTGTAAATCTGACTTTCCGTTCCCCGTGAAACAGACATCGAGTGGAAACTAGTCTATGTCGGATCTGCTGGAAGTGAAAGCTTCGACCAGGAGTTGGATACCTGCATGGTAGGGCCGGTGCCGGTAGGCGTCAATAGCTTTGAATTCGAGGTGAGGACAAATACTTCTGTATAACACCGCATCAAGCTCTTCTTCACTGATACATTTCTCCGGTATCATTCAGGCGGCGCCACCTTCCCCAGCGCAGATACCCTCGAGCGACCTTATCGGAGTTACGGTGGTGCTTTTGACCGCTTCGTACAAAGATCAGGAATTTGTCAGGATTGGGTACTATGTTCATACAGAATACGACAGCGAGGAGCTACGAGCACTTGAAGAAGATCAACGCCCAGATCCTCCTCAGATTGATCGCCTCATGCGTCATGTACTAGCCGACAAACCACGCGTCACGCGCTTGAACATACATTGGTGACAGGAATGCATTGTTATGGTGACGGATTGATCAAATATAGCTCTAGCAATTGGACCTCTTTGCTTCACTGGAGCTAGCTGACTTGGACGGCTGAAACTGCACTATGGGCGGCAGAATTATGTTTGAGGTTATCAAGCAGCATATGCAAAGCATCATCTTTACTTCGACGGGAAGGCTTCGAAGAGTTTGACCAAATGGCGGACATTGCCATCAAAGGAACCATTGTATATAAGTGAACATAATCGCGCTTGTTATGTGATGTTTCAAGATATCCACAGCTAAGCTCCTTGACAACATAGACATCGGCCACTATTAGACATCGGGACAAGAAGAGGGTTTTACAGTGGATTGACAATGAAATAGCCCTTGGACATGCAGGCGTTTCATAAAACATCTGCGAAAAGTAGATATCCCAGATCGCTGAAAAGTTAATCGTTCGTGACCCGAAGCACCGAGCGACCAGCCTGCTAAGATACACACGCATTAGTCTTCAATAAGCGGGACTCCAGGCATAGGCAACTGGCATCTACCTTATTTAGGCCACAACGCAGCCGTTGAGACAGATAGTCGAGCCGGGATGAGGACCGTTGGCGTTGTCGACCATGTCCGTCTTGGTAAC